>QGQB01000303.1:0-179045 GCA_003385265.1 Neonectria hederae
AAAGGTTTTTATTAATAGAAGGAATTAAGGTATTACTCTTAATATTATATTAATATAATACTATAATATTATCTTAGGGTATCTATAGCTAAGGAAATTCAACTCTAATATTAACTAGAGAACTAGCTAAGTATATATTAATCCTAATAATATCCTCTCTAGTAATAATAAAGATAACTTAAAAGAGAAATCTTAAACTTTAACTAATAATAAGATTAATAGTAAAGGATAGAATAAAGAATAAAACCCTTTACTAACCCTAAAGAGAATATAATATAAATAGAAATAAATAAAATAATAATACATCTAAAGAATAATTAGATATATTAAGTAATAGTTTATATAAATAAATAGAAACCTTAAGGAATAAAAAAAACTATCTAAAGAAAAATACTTTAAGAATATATTAATATAATATTATATCTATAAGAAACTCTTTAGGGAAGAACTTAAGATAAGTTTACTATAATTTAATAAG
This sequence comes from Neonectria hederae, assembly GCA_003385265.1. Classification (NCBI taxonomy): domain Eukaryota; kingdom Fungi; phylum Ascomycota; class Sordariomycetes; order Hypocreales; family Nectriaceae; genus Neonectria; species Neonectria hederae. The sequence continues at coordinate 479 of QGQB01000303.1, forward strand.
TAAAGTTATAAAATTATATTAAAAGATAGAATATTATTTATATTCTATAAAATCTTTAACCTTAATAAAATATAACTTTATATACTTAAAGAATACCTTAATAAAATATTATATAAAGAATACATAAGGGAATCTAAATTATCTATAGATTATCTAGTTATATTTATTCCTAAGAAAAATAGGAAACTTAGACTTATTATAGATTATAAATAGTTAAATATAATTACCCTTAAAGATTAAACCCTATTACTTCTAATTATAGAACTTAAAGATAGACTCTATAGGAAGAAAGTCTTTATAGTACTAAATCTTAAGGAAATATATAACCTAATCTATATTAAAGCTAGAGATAAATAGAAAACTACCTTTAGGATAAAGTATAAACTCTATAAATACCTTATTATACCTTTTAGACTTATAAATACACTTACCTTATTCTAGTGAATAATTAACTATATATTATAAGAATACTTAGATATTTTTATAGTATACTACCTAGATAATATCTTAATCTTCTTTAATACTAAAGAAGAATATATAGAATATATCTATAAAGTACTAAAAGTACTATAAGATAATAATTTATTAATTAAACTAGAGAAAAGTTATTTCTATATTAAGGAAGTAGAATTTCTTAGATATATAATCTTATATAATTAGATTAGGATAGATCTAAAGAAAATTATTATAATTAGTAAATAGCCTAGACTAAAAAACATTAAGAAAATATAATTATTCCTTAGATTTACTAATTACTATAGAAGATTTATTTAAAACTTTAGTAATTATACTATATTACTTATATAATTTACTAAGAAAGGAAAAGTATTTAGATAGAATACTATTACTAAGAAAGTATTTAATAATATTAAGAAAATCATTCTAAGTAAACTAATACTAATTATTTTTAACCTTAAATAAGAAATTAAACTTAAGATAGATTTATTAAACTATACATAGGGTTCCTAGATAGGATAGAGAGATAATAATAGTATTCTTTACCTTATTACCTTCTTCTCTTATAAAATATATAGAGCTAAACTTAATTATCCTATCTATAATAAAGAATTCCTTATAATTATTAACTTATTTAAGGAATTTTAATACTACTTCCTAAGAAGTAAATACTAAGTTAAAGTCTATATAGACTATAAGAATATTGCTTATTTTATTACTACTTAATAACTTACTAAACAATAATTATAATATACTAAATATCTTTTAGAATTTAACTATACTATTATCTATCGAAAAGGATTTAAAAATAGATAAGTTAATATAATAAGTTATAAATATAATTTCAATAATAAGTAAATTAAGATTAATAAATAACTTTTACACTTTATACCTAAAGGATATCTTAAATAGAAGTATATTACTATAATTTACTAATTATTTATTAATAAAGATAAGATATACTATAAAATATAACCTATCTAGGAAAGTATTATACCTATATAAAGAAAGAAATTCTAAATGCATTTATATAATAAGGAATTATAAAAGATAATATTTAATAGACTAAATTAGGTTACTATAGATAAGGGTATAATTTAAGTCTAAGGGAGCTTCTATATCCTATTAAGATATAAAAAAGACTTTATTAAATACTACTATTAAACTATTAAATACTTATATAAATAGTTAGATAAATAGTTTTAGAGCTACCTTAATAAGCACTTTATTTAGAATATAGAAAGACCTAATAATTACTACTAATATAATACTTATTACTAGTAAGCTTTTAGTATAGAATACCTAAGTTATAAAGCTATATAGTAAGCAATAGATAATACTAGAAAAACACTAGGAAATACTTATATTACTATAAACTAAAATAACTTCTATATCTAGATTTAATAATATAATAATAAATTACCCCTAGATAAAAAAACAAATAAGTAGTAAGTTCCTAGAGAACTATAGTACTAACTTATCTAAGAAATATATAAGTATTTACTTTATAGATATTAAGGAGTTAATAAAACCCTTAATAGAGTTAGAATAATATACTAATTTCCTAAAATAAAACAAATCATTAGAAATATTATAAATTAATATAACCTTTGCATAAAAACTAAGGCTTAATACTATAAACCCTATAGAGAACTATAGCCCTTACTAATCACTAAGTAACCCTAGGATTCTATTACTATAGATTTTATTATAAAACTACCCCTATTAAAGGACTTTATAATAGGAACTCTCTATAATAGTATTCTTATTATTATAGATAGACTTATGAAATTTTCTTATTTTATACCTTATTAGGAATTAATAGATATAGAGCAGTTTACCTATATCTTTTTGTAAAATATTATTAGTATTTATAGACTTCCTATAGAAATTCTCTCTAATTAAGGATCCCTATTTACTTTAAAGTTTTAGTAATTATTAATAGACTATTTAGAATTAAACTATTAACTTATTATAGCTTTTTAACCTTAGATTAATAATTAGATAGAATAAATAAACTAAATACTAGAATAATACTTTTAATACTATATTAATTATAAATAGAATAACTAGGTTAAGAAACTATTAACTGTATAATTAAGTTATAATATAACTATAAATAAAAGTATAAAGCTTACCCTAGTATATACTAATTTTAGGTTTAACCCTAATGCTTATAGAATAAGCTAAGATAGATTAATTATCCCTAAAGCTATTCTTACATTAGAAAAATTAAAAAACTTATATAAAGAATTAAAAACTGAACTAGAATTTATATAAAACTAAATAAAAAAATACTATAATAGAAAAAGGATAAAGAGATTATCCTTCTAGGAAAGAGATATAGCTTACCTTATAATAAAAAACATTAAAATAAAAAGATAAAATAAGAAACTAAACTATAAATTCATTAGACCCTATAGAATTATAAAGAAAATCTTAGAAAATAACTATAGATTAAACTTACTACTAAAAGTTAGACTTTACTTAGTTTTCTATATTATACTCCTTAAAATAGTAAGAAATACTATTTATATAAAGTTTAGTAATAAATATAAAACTAAGATTAAAGGACTAGAAGAATATATAGTAAAAGCAATCTTAAATACTTAAAAAGTAAATAACTAAACTAAGTATTTTATTAAATAGAAAGACTACCTAGAGAGTAATAATTAATAGGAATCTATAAAAAACCTTACCTATATATAATACCTCCTAAAGAACTTTTACTAATAATACTAGAGTTAAGTAAAGCAGAATAAGTACCTAAATTAATAGTACTCTAATTAATTACCCTATAATTTTCTAATAATTAAACCTTAAAAAGAGCCTTAGAATAAGTAGTAATATCCTACTACTCTACTGCCTTTAGTTCATTTAAATCCTTATAACCCTAATAAACTATCTTAGCTACCTTCTTATAAAGATACTTTTCCTAATAATATAAGTATTATAGTTATAAGAAAGCTTTAAAGAGATTAGCCTTAGCTTACTCTTTTTACTCTTCTAATTAATCCTTCTCTTAGAAAACATAAGTAATTATAATAAATTAATACTATAAAAAACTATAGGCATAAGAAACTTATAAGCTTATAAAGATATATTACTAAAATTATAATTTATATACTTCTTCTCTATATAGAAATTATATTATAGCTTCCCCTTTATAATAATATAAAAATAGTAATTTACTTTAAAATAAGTAAAATAGTAAAGTATCTTAAAGTTAAACTTTTTAATAATATTAGTAATATTACTATAATAGGCAGATAAAACTTTAGGGTATAATAAGTTTTTAGAGATATAATCTAATATTATAATTAAATAGGGAGATAAGAATAATTATAAGACTAAAAAACAATAAATACTTACCTCTTAGGAAAAAGGCCTACTTAATAGGCCTTAAGGATAAGACTAATAGAAAGAAGACATTATATTATAACCTAGGTTAAAACTAAATAGTTATAACCAGTAGAATCATTTCAATACCTACTTTTTCCTTCCTATCATAATATATAATATATATACATTAAATAGGCTCTATTTAATACAGTTTAATACTATGAATATATATATATTGAATAAGTACTATTCAATATAACTTAACACTATTCAACCACTCAGTAATTACTGTATATATATATATTTACTTAGCATATTAGATAAGAGCCTTAAGCTCCTTAGTTATCAATACTATAATTAGATTTACTCCTACTTAGTTACATAATAACTTACTATTGCATATTACTAATGTAACTTACATTGCTTACTACGATGTCCTAATCCACTCGATCATCAAACCACACGCCTTGGACCTACCCTAGACCCCTAGGTTAAGCCCGACCGTTACATGCTAAACCTCTTCTCACGAGCAGGTCTCTCCATAGACCACCCCCAATTCGATGGTCCTCTATTGGAGAATGCTATAGCCGCTATTGTTAAGACATGAGACAGCAAGCTTCATACTGCTGTTCCTATCAGCCCAATGGGCGATTGTATCTTCCTTAACGATGTTAGCCATAAGGACATATGCAACGCACTTGAGACACACAAGAAACTCATGGAGAGCTTCCCTCGCCATGGTGAAGGTCTCGAAGCCTACGTGGATGCTAGTGATACCGGTTACACGGTCCAAGGCACACCGGTAGAGAACGGTGCCACCAAGGGTCTGCCCATGAACAGTGTCCAGAACAGCTACCTCATCCATCTGGCCCAGGGGGTGTGGATGGTCTCCAGAGCAGCAGTGACGAGGAGACGACTAACTATACTCTCAACGGTCGTTCCAATGGATACAAGGACGGAGTTGGCAAGCTCAGCAGTGGACTGAAGGACAAGGTGAATGGTTTGGAGAACCACATTTTCAATACTGTTGCTGTTGACAGTCTGCGTGGATCTTAAGGAGCCATGACCAGCTCTTATACATGTTGGATGGCTCGAGGGCGTTTTCTTATCTACTCGCACAAGGCCAATTAGGAAAGGATAAGTCATTGGCCTATTATAATCATGCATAAAAAAATAACAGCACCATTTTCTTCTCAACTTTTGTCTCATGATATGTGGTCCAGACCCTGCCTTGTCTGCAGCCTTGTCCGGCGCTAACGCTTGCCTATTGGAAGGTTGAAAGTCGGCCAGACCGTTTTCTTCGTCCCACAAACGTCTAGAACGGTTCCATTTTAGGCACAGTATTGGGAGGTATGCTTGGGCCATGTACCAAGAGAGAACTGATAAATGCCTAGGAACATGTAGGAGGTGATTGATCGTCATTATGTGCCACCAATGCAGAACTAGGAGAGATTGTCTCAGCTATCATTTCAGTTCTCCCAGTTTCGTGGCATTGGAACCAATGAACCCTTTTCCAATCAACATGAGCTAGCCACAAATAAAAAACACATTCCATTTTGTTATCGTCAAGCACAACGATACAGGCGGTGAGAGGTGCAGATCTTAGGTGCGCAAGCCACTGGAGGCATCCCCGTAACGCCCACTCGATAATGTGGAAATTGGCGCCCGCTTCGCCTGTGCCCTTGCTAGGTGATCGACATGTTGCCGGCATTGAGGTTGCGTGGAGGCAAGGTACTGATTACGAACTGTCTCCCTTGCCAAGTGGCTAAGTGATGGGCATTTGAGTGACGGGTATAGCTGAAACAGAGGAGCAGCAACTTGCGAGAAGCCAAGCTTTCTCAGCCTAAATGTGTAGCGCCACGTGAGCACAGATCCATTCCTACGCTCTCAAAATAGGGAAGATTCAAGCAGGACTTCTCAAGCATGTAAAGACGGCATTTCAGAATGCATGACACTTCACAAACGGTACGCAAGCCCCCGCCGTCTTTATCAATTCGTATCTGACCGCAAGCCACACTACCCATTCAGCTACACTATCCCCTGAACCCTAGCTGAATTAGAACTTGCACCGCTTGGTTGCCTCCAGAATAAGCAATAAAACCCCGCTTTTCTCTGTATGTCTCAGCCTCTCTCCATTAGTCTCCCCTCGGGCTGTCAGGCATGCCTCGATTCTGTACGAATAACCCTTGATAGTTGTCTTTGATATTCACATACCTGGGGAAAAGAGATGAACTAGAGCACTCTTCAGGCAGCCACTTTACCTCGGCGCGACGCGGGCGGCACGGGACGGAATAGTACTCGCCTCCTGATTAACCATTTTGGGCATGGTGAACACAGGGCTTTGAGATGGTACTTGGTGATGCCGCGTAGCTCACGTAGCAAGGGAGCTCGAGTCAACAAAATGGTGGACTTGGCGGGCTGAGGCTTGCTTATAAAAAGCAATAGGATGAGCCGTGGGACTTGCTCTTTGACCATTCTCTCCTTGTCTGCTCCCTAGCTACTATCTCGACCTTTCCTAGTTGTACTCTATACTTTCAAGAGCCTCCAAAATGCTCCGTTCTATCCTATCCCTGTCCCTCCTGGGCCTATCCGTCGCCTCAGTCCTGCCCCAAGACCCTATTATTTCCAAGTACCCATACTGCGACTGCACCGGCACCTCTATCAAGACCAATGTCTCTGTCTTTTATGATTACATCTGCGGCGATAGGCGACTTGGACCTAGTGTCCTTCCAAGGAAACTGCCTCTTGGCACCTTCGTTGCAAGCTACGACCGCTTTGGGGGTCTGAGCCCTAATGATTTCCTCAAGAAGTGGTGGGATGAGGAGAAGGGATGGAAGTACCCCGACAACCACGGATTCCAACTTGATGCCGATAACAAGCCTATGAATGCCAGCATGGTCTTGGAACCTGATATGCTCGTGGACCGATTCGGCTACACTACTGGTAAGCACATCTGTCAATATGTACGACTTAAAAGTCAAGTCTAATCCCTGTAGGGCGTTATATTTCTCCTGCCAGCGCTCCTTTCGCGCAGCGAGCTCTCAACCCCCAGAACCTCGACACCCCCAAGAACTCTCCTGAATTCCCAAATAACTACCACGTTTACAAAGTCCTCAAGAAAATGACCATCATTGCCGGGCCCATTGCTCCTTGGTTTGGCCAGCCGGGACTTGGAACGCAGTTCTTCCTTGGCGAGGATATCAGTGTGCAGCATTACATTGATAATGGCTCTTTGAAGGAAGTTAACCCTCAGGAACTTATCAGGGATGGTCCTGGCTGTGGGTTCGAGCGCGAGGATCTGTAAAGTAGCCTCTAGTGCACTAGGGAGTCATCGGAAAACAGAATCTACACGAGACATTTCTCCCCCTCTCTTCTCAATTGCCATGCGTCCAGACTTTACATCGTGATCACGGGATACGAGATATTTCCAAGCCTTGCAAGTTTTCATTATCTGATTGCGATATTCTCATTGGCGGGGCCAGGTCTGGGTCTGATAGGGGGAATGGCCGATGGTTGTTTTCTGCGGAAAGCGAAACCCCTGCATCGCTGCGGGAAACTCCACCACCTCGGATCATGGATTGTATATCTCGCATCATATCGAGGAAAATATCGGCAAAGGAGCTCATCAAAGCTTTACCATGTTATCCTTGCACCTTATCACCAGTTTTCCGCGGCAAAGAGATTCCCCTCCACCGAGAATACCAAATATAAAATGTGAGGTTGATAAGCCCAGGCAAGTCGTTTCTCTCTCCGTTACCATACTCTTTAACTTTGATCTTTCTTGCCAAAGCATTATGTCTTCCAACGGCGTTTCTACTTTCTGGATGAGGGCTGATAAGTATCTCATGTCGACAGGCATCTCCTACTCACCCATCGTCATCACTAAGGCCTAAGGCATATAGCTCTACGATGCTAACAATAGAAAGATCATTAAATTTACCTCTAGTCAGATAAGCTCTCTTCTTAGGCACTCCCATCCTAAAATTATCAAGGTTATTAAGAACTATGTCACTGAACTTAACCACCTGCTCAGTAATATGATTACACATCCCGTAGTTAATCTTACTGAGTGACTAGTGCATCTTCTCCTAGTTCCTCTTAAAAAGTCCTTCTTTCTTAACACTAGCTCTAAGTCTACCAAAGCCACTATTAAGATGGCTAAGTGTTATACTAGCAGGTTTAAGATTATTGCCTTCTTAGCTAGTTACCATAGCTTAACCTAGGGTTCTAGCTCTATAACCTTCTCTGCCGGCCGAAAGAACAGTAGCCTAACTATGCTAGGCTAACTTACATTCCCTGCTCCTTATGCCTATCGCTCACTGTTCCAGAAGGCTAATAGATCCTATGACTAGGAGACTAAGCTTGAATTTAGCTAATCTATAATTGATTATTAGAGTATTAGATCCCTTATAGCATTCATTATGGAGCCTATTCTTAGCACTAGAGGCATTCTCAATATACCTAAGGGCTATCTTAAGAAAATAAGTAAAGAGTGTAAGAAGTATAGTATACTGCTTATTATAGATAAGGCCTAGACTAGAGTTAGATGAACTGGCTAAATGTTTGCCTTTGAGAAAGATAGAGTTATCCCTACTATTCTGGCTCTATCTAAGATACTTAGCTGTGGATTACTATTATTGTTTATTTTGACTATAGTAGAGATTACAGAGGGCTATAAGAGAGCGGGATTCCTCTGGTTAATAACCTATCTTGATAATCCTTTGGTTACTGTAGTTAGTAATAAAGTCCTTAAGATTATTAAGTGAGATAGTATCTGCTAGAAAGCAAGTGAGAGAGTTGTATAGCTCTGAGAGGGTCTGCTTAAGCTTCAGAAGAAGTACTAGTGCATTAGTAATGTCTAAGGTAGAGGCCTCCTTTAAGGCGTTGAGATCATCTTAGACCCAAAGACTAAGGCACCAGGCTCCGACCTTGGTCAGAAGGTTTCGGACAAAGCGATGGAACTTGGTCTCTCTTGCAACATTGTCAATCTACCAGGAATGGGTGGAGTGTTCCGACTTGCGCCGCCTATCACTGTGACCGCGGAGGAGATTAGTGAGGGGATGCAAATCCTTGATGAGGCATTCACCTATGGGATAAGTACTCTGTCTTAACAATGAGTGGTCAGTGGTAGCAAAGTGAAGGGTGGAGAGAGATTCATATTTACTAGATAGTGATGAACGTGAGTAGGTATACACAATTAGGCGAAAGTTGTTACTCGTGGGGGATATATTAATAGATAAGTATCTGCTGAAATTCTAAAGTTGTCAGCGAACTTAGGTTTGCATATAACTATAGAAATACTATGCCTTCTATTTAACTTAGGACCACGCATGAGCTGCAGGATGTATATTAACTGCGGCAACGGCCGAACAGGTCTGGTAAAGGTCTGCAGGTAATCTCCGGATTAAGGTGCCTCCGTTCGTATGTTGTTATGTGAGGTCATAATTACGAACACCAAGCAATTAGGTGAGGATGCTAGATGATATCATCGATTGACGCTGCTACATATCAAACCAGCACAACTTCCGCTCACGCATCTTGATCTTATCAGCCTCTCAACACATCTAGATCATCCAACCTAACATCATCTGCTCCAGTTAGCATGGAAGGAGACGTCCCACAGAAGGACGAACTTCAAGCCCGAGCTATGGAGGGCCGTCCCATCACCCAGTCCAAAGCATCCACCATCGCCGCCAACGAATCCGACATGACGGGTCGTGGTCCTATCAAAGGTGGCACTGCAGCTACTGCTTAGAGTATCCATGACCGACAGCAAAACTTTCTGGAGAAGGCAGGCGATATTGCTCGGAAGCCTATTGACCAGATTACAAAGAAGGACGCAGCTGAGATGTCAGAGTGCAGAGGTACGGCCCAGACACACAAGGCTGGAAACCACAGCTAACTATAAATAGGCTCGCCTTACAGGAGCACCTGTAGGAAGAGGGTCGTTTTCGTCAGATGTTCAGTCGGTGGCTGATGGAAGACGTGATACGTCAAATGGTTGGGCGCTTGTTGGATCTATTCCATTTAGACAGTGGGGATTTTGAGCGATGGCAAGGTATAAATGGATGATTGGAGAGCCGAAGAAGACGAAAAAGCGGATGATAAAATTAAACATATTACAAGTAGTAGATGAAATCTCTTAATGGCATACATTCCGGCTGTCCGTCAAATAAACAGAATGACCACCGGGCCTAAACAATTAGTGCAACATACTTGGACAGGGTGTCTCGCAAAAGTATGTTGGGGAATCAGGTTTTGACATTGCATAGATACCCTCGAGAACGTTGTCAGCTCCCGTTCATGGATTACTGTAAAGACAAGCATTCTAACTGTTTGAGGTCGGACTGGCTAGTAAGGTGTCGATAGTTAAAGGTAAAGATGTGAACTTGTGAATACGAATGTTGAAACCTAGGATAATTGAAATAGCCACCTCTGTCATGAGTGACTCTTAAAATTTGACAGCTACTCTCGTTTCCATTACTTCGTCCTCTCTTCCGATGTAGTTTCCATAGTGGCCATCTCCACTCCATTACCTGAGTGCTTTCTGGTGCTCAGTTGACTCGGATACCGCAGGAAGAACCAACTCATGGTAATTGTCATCAGTGAGGCATCAAAGACGTAAACTCCCCACTCATGGCTCAGTAGATATCCATCGCTCCCCATGGCATACTCTGCGACCCTGAAAATGTTTCGGACCATGATAAACGCTGACGTGACGTAGAGCATGTTCAAGCATTGCTGCCACGGCAGATGCACCGCCTCCTTGGCACCCTCGTGTCGACGGAACTTGAGTTGAAACCGCACGGCCGTGACGACGTAGATGGCAAAGACGGCAATCTGGAAAATCAGACCGCCGACGATGATGTTGGAGCCCAGGTTGGGGTTTGAGTCGCTCTTCCCGCTTCCGGCCCGGACACGGAGGCCGGCGCCGCTGGCCTGGATCAGAAAGCTAAAAGCGTCGCCAAAGACAAAGATTCTAGTGAGCCATCGTGGGGAAATCATTGCGCAAGACTCTCCGTGAACGGCAACGATGATGCGACCGAGCGTCATGTAGAGGCTCGCAGCAAAAAGGATCGGGGCGATGAGGAGGAAAATGGATTGTAGAATGTAGGGTATGAGAGTGCCAGTGGAGTTGTACGCCGCGACTCTACCGATGTAGCCTATGACTTCGACTCAAGGGAGGAACGCTGTTAGCTTGATTGAGAGCACATAGGGTTGGACAAGACTCACATAAGCCTCCCACAGCAAAGGGGATGCAGAACCACATCCTGTGGCGAAAGAGCTTCCAGCAGTGCGCCGCCGTCAGGATAGCGAATACCACCGTGAAGATGATGGCAGCGGGCAAGGAGGGAATGTACCGCCATAGCGGGTAGCCGTTGTACGTCTCGAGGGTCGGCATATTGAGCGGTGGGGGGGAGATCGGGAAGGCGGACGAGGGGATTGAAGCGAGATGTCGATAGGAACAAAACAAAAAGCACTGCACTGGGGCGCGCTGTTGCTTAAGTGTATTCTGCCATTTGCATTTGGCAAGGTAAATACGCGGAGAAGGGCTGGACTACGATAAGACCTGGCGACTCTGCCTTCACCCGCACCAACAAAGACGCTGACTCGTCCCTAATACGCAAGGTGGCCTATGAAAAGCTAATTTATGCGCCACCTCGGCCGTATTCAGTCGTTTGACTAGCTTAGAATTCCTTGCAACAGTGCTAGGCTTAGCCATTTAGTTATCCTGCTAAACCCGGATCCGAGAAGGGCAAGAGGGACTGAGATCTGCTGGGGGCTTAGCGCCTGCCGTCACTTCCGTACGCGTATGGAATGTAAAACTGCAGTTCTCGGTGGAGAGTCATGCTTATCATGTGGACCTAACTCAGTTGAATAGCGAATCAGCCATCGACCTACCTAGTAATTTCTAATTTCCGCGTATTCCTCTGAAAGGAGTACCAATCGTATTCAACATAATTAGCCGATCCCTAACCGCAAATACTCATCGCAAGTCAACCGAAAAAGGTAGGATGATCAAATCTCAGCGAGAGGCTTTTCTGCCCTGGCGTATTCCCCAACACCACACGGATAAACCCCAGTAACCCCGCACGACTTTGAGGGGACTTCCTCCGAGCGCCAGGACCAGGTGAGATCTAGCTTGGACATCTCGATGTACGAATACCGCACTCTTTATCGGACATGGTGTGGGCCCTTACGCGGCAGCGGGGGCTCTTCAGCGCGGGGTTCCAGTCGTTGCATCGTTCTTTCATCACACGCCGATTATGAAACGAGATAATCTTGCGATGCTGAGGTGGTCGACTCAAGTCGAGGACAGGAGAGGCACAGGCCTTTGCTTTCGGTTAGGTTTGTCAATCGGGGACATCCCCGTTGAACAAACAAGGGATCATGATTAAGCACCTACGCAATGCCTGTGGGTTTTGTTCCCTTACGTATAATACTTTATTTTTTAATAGACGATCTATCCCCAGCCGTCCTGTGGCCAAGCAATTCAGTGTTGCTATCTCTCCCCACCTCACTGAGCGTAGCACAACTCGAATGCGAGAAGAGCCAGGCAACCGGTAACTGTGAACGGCAACATCAGATGTCAGAAGCGCGTGATTTATTTAATCAGGCCGAAAGCTCACTATCCAAATGCCATTATGAGGCCTGAACACTTGTCGCGATGCGCTCTATAACGACTTCGGCTGAGCGGATTACATCCACAACCAATTGGCCTGCTCTATTACTGTTCAACTGCAGATTACCTGAGTTTCAATCGCAGGTATTACACATGACCTTGATGCAAAGCATCACTCGGTCCTAGAGCTATTTGTGTGGATGTTTTGTACTTGTTTCGGGTCTTGTTGGTAAACTGATGACCGCAAATGAAATAAGCTTCATGCTTAAATAAACAACACAATTTAGTTAATTGTTATAGCTGTTGTTCTTAAGAAAGCTAGTTTCACTGAAAACGATTGCAGGGTAGGCTAGATCATTAGTCACGCGCTGGTGATAGTAATGCTCTGAGTGGAAATAATGCAGTGGGGTTGAATCCGTAGCCTGGTATAAGCTTGTTATTCCTGGAAATGCCTAGGGATACTTTAACTTGAAGTCTTGAAGGGAGGTCCATATAATGAAAAAGAACTTCGAGGGGGAAAATGTTGACGAAATCATGGGCCCTGCCATGCGTCGTCCAACTCCTCCGAAGTGGGCATCACCATGGGATATAATATGGGTCCGCAATTATGAAGAAGTTAGCTCAAGTTGTAAAACCCCGAACAGCATTGCGGAGACTCTTTCCGGAGCTCTCTTTGCAATGTTGGCTTTCTTTTAGTCGACGAACCCATCATGTGCTGAAAGCCCCTCACACAATTACGTCATTGTCAACAGGTCGGGACACAGAGCTCCGACAAGTGGGGGGTCTGCTTCCAAAACCCACTTTGGATTATTCTCGTCAGACGACAGTGAGCTCATTATAAAAGGCTCTGTTTCAACTCTCGTGGCTTGTCCAAAGAAACAGCATACACAGCAAAGACCGTCAAAATGTCTATGAATACAGATGACTGTGCAAAAGTTCGGGATGGGTTCCCTCGGCCTTTTCCCGACACGCCTTCCAACGTCCTCGAGCAGTTCCAATTAACTGGAAAGGTTGTGGTTGTGACAGGCGCCGCTGACGGTTTGGGCCTCGCTGTCGCCCAGGCCATGGCCGAGGCCAACGCCCAGGTTGCCTTCTGGTATAACTCGTAAGTCGAATGTTGCAATATCTGATGTCCATCTAACATCCTTCACAAGAAACGAGGCTGCCGTTCAAAAGGCCGACGAGATAGGAAAGAAGCACGGCATCAAAACCGCTGCCTACAAGATTGATGGTAGCGTAACCCAGTGGCTCTTAGGCTTGTGTTGACTCAACTGACGCAATTTAAAAGTCTCGAATTCTGAACAAGTCCAGAATACCATCGCCGAAGTTGTGAAGGACTTTGGAAGAATAGACGTCTTCGTGGCTAACGCTGGTAAGGGAGATGAGATTGGAATGGAAAAGAGAAGAACAACACAGCTAATCATATGATTACTAGGAATGGCGATTTCGAAGCCCATCTTGGAACAGACTCTTCCCGAGTTTGAGAAGCAGATGTCTGTAAACGGTCAGTTGTGTGCCCAATGACTACGGACTACCAGACAGAAACTGAATTTTGATAGTCAACGGAGTTGTTTACTGCGCCAAGTACGCTGGCGAGGTCTTCCAACGCCAAGGCAAGGGAAACCTCATCATCACGTCAAGTATGAGCGGACATATTGTCAATGTCCCAGTTGACCAGCCTGTTTACAACGCTACTAAGGCTTTCGTCACTCATTTTGGAAAGTCTCTAGCCCGAGAATGGCGAGACTTTGCCCGCGTGAATATCGTCTCACCCGGTTTCTTCGACACTAAAATGGGCGCAGGTCCGCAGGCCCTCAATGAGGCGTACCGCATGGCAGTTCTTGGTCGCCAAGGCCACGTAAAGGAGATCAAGGGACTGTATTTGTATCTTGCCAGCGATGCGTCGACATATATGACGGGAAGTGATGTACTTATTGACGGTGGTTACGTTCTACCATAAAGTAGACAAGGACCTGTCCTCAACCTGAATACGATATTAGCGGAACAAGACATACCTAAAGTAAAATTGCGACAATAGAAAGCATTAAGATCAGAATGAGTCAGTTCTCGCATGTATAATCATCTACAAGCATTTCGAGTCCATAGTTGTCTCATTGAACGAATTGGGTGGGGCCTGCTGGCCAACGACGTCAAGTTAGCCCGTCCATCAGAAAGCACAACTGGGATGAAAGGACAAATTTATTTGAAATTAGCTGCTGTTTTGCAGTTCAAATTGAGGATAGATCCAATCATTGAGCATTGCATCCATGGGAGTGTTGTCAAGATAACCCCACGGCGTCTGATCGAGGATCATGCGCAGAGTCAAGTCGGAAGCCTCATCGCAGAGGCCGAATTCGTTCACTGCAATAGCAGTATCATTATTTCCAGCTTCACCAGCCAAGGTTGCAGCCTCACCATGCCCATTGATGACTGACTGGGGTTGATACCCCCCTAATGTTTCATCAGGTTGCGTCGCGGCCGGTTGTACCGCTACATGATGCCGTGCTCTGGTCTTTCTGTGAATGAGGTCTAGAACCTCCAAGCAGCGACTCGCGGATTTGCTCTTTTGAGCGAGCATCACCAAGCAATCATGGGCCTCAGACACCACCACCTGCCAAATCGTGGTCTCCTCGTCAGACCGTTGCTGGTTTTCCTTGTCAAGATAGCTTGCTTCGAGGACCAAGGCGGCCTGGAAAAGAAAATATGTTGCATACCAAGCAATACCAAGGTGCAGAATGCCGTCGTATGCCTTGCAAAATGTTGCGATGTCATGGATGCTTTGCATCGCAACTTCAAGACAGCGTTTCTCTGCGTCCATTTTGCTCGGAAGAAAACTATGATATCGTGTAGATCCCCGCCATAGGATTATGCGCAGGTTCTGCTCTTTCCAAAGAACAACAGCCCGAGGACCCAAGAACCACGTTGGCACGTCCGGCGACATGAAGTAGGTGGGCAGAGTCTGGCGCCAAGTGATCAGGTTGCGCTCTGTTGCTTCGGCAACTTGGTACTCAAGTTTTGCGTTCGCCGTCTTAGCCAACAAAAACTCGTGATACATGACATTGGCAAGCCTTGCTAGCTGTGCCTGTGCAATGATGGCAGACAAGGTGGTCGGGCAAGTGACCTCCTGTGGAACTGGTGAGCTGAGAGCAATATCCTTGGTTTTAATTAGTTAGTCTACTGCAGTCTACCATGAAGAGGGGATCGCATAATGTACCTTGTCTTGTATGTTCCTCGGGATGCGAGTATCGACAACACCTTCCGACACGTTTGGTGGCCGTCCGGTTGTGATATTGAATCCACTGTCAAAGCAGTATACAATCCAAAACAGCTGCCGTCGGCGTTCGTGGTCGATGTTATCCTCGACGCCAGGGCTTTCTCTGTGCAAGCCAAGACCCAAAGCCATCTTGTATGCTATTCCTATGAAGTTGTAGCCAGTGTTGGGTCGATCAATCTTTTGTAGATAGTTCCCCATCAGTAGAAATGCTTGAACGGTTTCCACTGTGCCTGACTCCAACATCTGGATTGAAAGGTAAGACCGCGCAGCTGAGTAATAACTTGATTTTTCATGATGAGCATCTGTTGTCGATATCCAATGCCCAAACGCCAGAACCATGAAGTAAATGACGTTCCAGGATGATTTGCATCTTCTCTGTTGTCGACCAGCAACCTTCTCTCGGAAGCTTCTCTCGTGCAGGATCGGGTACGAAACATTGTAGAATAAAAAGTATGCGTCAATTAGATGCCCTGTGATGGCTGATGAGGCTAGTCCCGGGGGATCGAGGAGATTTTCAGGTACTCTGTTTGGTTGCCATGATCCAGGTGAAAGGTCCTGGTGTTCACTAGACACGTCTGGCGTGGCTAGCTCCGGAAGCATCGAGGCAATTTCCTGAAGGAGGTTTGAGCCTGAGCTGCTACCTATAGTAAAAGTGGTGAGTATTGAATCCCTGGTCCTGCGAGAAAGACGGTCAAATTGGAGAAATGGATTACCTAAATACCCGGCATCAAGGGTGGACAGCGTTGCCATGCCGTCCTTGATTCGCATATCGCCTGTGGGGGATCCTGAGTCCAGTGGCAGTGACGTCTCATGCCACTCGAATTCATGAGCCGGCTGATCCCTCTCTGCGGCACTACGTGTATGAGCATCGTCAAAGTCAACAGGCAAGATGCTGCCCTGGCCTTCGGCTTCAAGGTTCGCAATGGCCAAGTCGATATTAAGCTGGGGATGGAGAGACTGCAGCAGTGATTGAAGTTGAGCGCATCGAAGCTCAGCTGCATCAAGATTTCTCCTCGTCAGGGGTGTTCGGTCCGGGGGGTTGACAAAGCTGCATGTCTTTCCCGTCCGCGAGCAGTATGAGCATGGCCCGCCGCCGGTCCGGCTTAGCAAGCATCGGCTCTTTCGCTTCTGGCAGTTGAGACAGGCCCGGGACTGGGTGGGTGACCGAGATCGCCTGGATGGACCCATTTTTAGCCTGGACCGCCGACGGACAGACACTTCTCATCTGGACGTCTGCAAGATATCGACGGTGATGTGAGACGCATGCAACAACGTCAGCCTAGGACTGTTGTCTCACGTGAGCTCCGACTCGCGCATCGCGGAGAGGAGTGAGTGGAAATCTAGAGGAATTGTGCGGGGGCTGGGTTCGGAGCACAGCAGGCCGAAGTGGATCATCCCTATTTCACCCTGGACAGGCCGGGGTTGGGTGGATCTGGCCATGCTGACTGCGGGGAACGAAGTATCTCGGTACGAAGACGAACAAGCCAACAATGCAGTGAGTTGGATCAGTCCCAATAATGTACGTTGCAAGGAAGCTTGTACGTATTTTCAACGATTTACTGAAAGGGGGACGTTGCAATGCCCGGCTGGATTGAGTACCGTGATGCACAACAGGGCCCTTGAAGACCAGCCTGCCATGAGAGGGGGGGGAGTATAATTCTCTTGTATTGTAGTCTCCCGACAGGGCTTGTATCGCCAGTGCCGTCCGTCAACGGAATTTCAATTACTGTGCACAGATAACCGCAACTGCAAATTTCCCGTATTGTGTTACTGTTCGCAATGTAGATATGGATGTCAGCTGAGGTTTACAGTTGATGCACTTAAAACATCGACTGACAACCGGAAACTTCTACGAACAGGGGCTGAGAAGATTTGGTCCATCTCGGCCTTGATCAGACTGACTCGACCTGAGCGGAAGAAACATCATGCTCAGCCTTGTCCTTCACAACTTCCCCGCCCAGTATTCCAAGCTGGACCCGGATATCAGCAATTCTTTGCATATCCTCCACGCCTTGATTCCCGCCAAACAACTTGTCCATTTCTTCAATTCTGACCCCCTTGGTCTCCGGTACGAAGAAAAATACCCAGACCCCGAGGAAGAGACAGAAACCTTTGGAAATTTAGCCACGCTGCGAAAAAGGATATTCAAGCGAGAAAACCTACCAAAGAAGAAATAAAACGTTCCGAATTCAATAGCAGATAACATTCGGGGGGTAATGAGGGCAACGATGAACTAAGACACTAATCAGAAACCGCGCATCAGTGATAGGGAACGGTGACATACGTTACTCAGCCAATTAGTTCCAATGGCCACGCCCACGGCTTGAGATCGAACTCCGGGTGGGAAGATCTCAGACGGCATGATCCAGTTAACGCAACCTATGCTGAATGCAAAGTTGGAGATGTAGAGCCAGATGAAAACAGCCGATGCCCATCCTGCTGCGGGGTGAGACTCCAATGAGTCCTTATACACGGCATATATCGTACCAACGATAAACTGGGAGATACTCATTCCGACCGCACCAATGATGAGTACTTTTTTGCGACCCCAACGATCCATGAACATGATAGCTGGAATGGTCGAGAAGAAGTTGATTACTCCAACAACTCCGGTCGCAAGAAGATCTATGGAGTTTCCCGAAAGCCCGATCTTCCGGAAGATTTGGGGAGCGTAGTATATGATTGCATTGATTCCTGACCGAGCGTTAGTGGTATTCATCGCATCGACTTAGGATAGGGCAAATACCAGTAAACTGCTGAATGATTTGGAGAAGGCAGGCAATTACCAAGCGGCGCCTGAGATGATTCACCGTAAAGAGCGACTTGTACCTTTCAAAGGTAATCCGAACACGAGAGTCAATCCCAGGGTACATGGCAGCCGTTGTTTCCTGATCAAACAAAGCCGCGGCTTTGATCTCGAGAAGCTCCAGTCTAATGCGGTCGTCCGTAGCAGGGACGCGACGAATGCGAACCAAGGTATTACGAGCTTCTTCCTCGCGATCTGAGAGGTTGATGAGCTTCCAATACAGCAGTCAAGATGAGATGAACAATGATTACCTCCCATGATCAGCCAGCGAGGCGAGTAAGGCAAGAAGAAGGTCCCGCCTCCAAGAATAAGCGAAGGAACGCACTGAAAAGCGAGCGGAAAGCGCCAAGCTGCAGGTGACTGGCCATCCCCAGTCCCGCCGATATGTTGAGTACCGTAGTCAAGCCAGAATGCGACCATGATTCCAACCGTAATACCAAGCTGCTGCATGGCAACGAGACTACCACGCAAATTGGGAGGCGCCAGTTCACTGAGGTATAGAGGAACAACCATTGAGAGCTGTCCAACGGCGAGTCCAGCAATAAAACGTCCCACAAAGATCATTGGGATGTCGATTGCAGCCGCTTGTATAACGGAGCCAATGAGGAATAGAATGTTGGCCAGAAGAATGGACCACCGTCTCGACAACCGATCGGCGATGGGCCCGTTGGCAAGGGCTCCGAACATTGCGCCTAAAGTAAGTACGGCGACCATCCATCCCTGCAGGGTACTGTCGCTGGCCAGTAAAGGAAATTGCTTTGCCTACAAAAACAGTTAGCAGTCAGAGGACGTCCACGTCGGGGAACAGGCAGGGCGTACAAAATTGTTCATCACCAACACGCCACTGATGACGCCTTGGTCATAACTACTGCTGTTAATTCATCTCACTTCCGCTCCAAAGAATCCTTCATCAACCTACCCAAAAAGAACACCGCCGATACTGGCAAAACATGCCAAGAAGAAGATATACGGCTCTCTAATGAGGCCCTTATAGCCTAAGCGGTATGTTAGGAATCACCAGCTTAGGGCCGTGGGTCGCAGTCACTCCGGACGTACCAGCTTTTCCATATGAGATTTCGACATCTCCCGCAGGAGAAACACCACTAGGTCCGCCCATGGTGGTCTGGCTCCTTCAAAAAGGATTGTTGGATCAAGTCACAAATATGGATAGGAGGCGGGCGCCAAAAGTATACGTGGTAGGTCAATAGATGAAGAGGAAAATTAGATGGCATGGGCAACATATATAGTCCGGATTCCCAAGACGTTAGTCGAGGTATTGTAGACATTCTTTAGACAGCGGCTTTGGCTAGTCATGCGCTAGCTCATCAGATGCCTGACATGATCCCCATGGGGTAGAATAATCGGGGTAACACAACGTAGGCCAGTACCAAAACCAAGGCATTTGCAAGAGTCCAAATGAAGAAACAGGGGTGTCTATCACCCCATGGAGGACTGTGCTCCGAGATCGCATGATTAAGGAAGCGCTAAGCCAGGCCTAAATGGGCCAAGTAAGGATGCATATCGGAGTGATGTGATCCGGAGGCCCTTGTCATAGCCTTCATCGGCGCAGTGAGGTCCGAGAAGGGGCAATGAAGTATGGTAAGAATTGGGCGTTCTACTAATTACAGTAGGTTAGTAAAATTAGCCCTCGAAGTGATTTGAGATGAGGGGTGAGAGGTCCACACGCGAAAAGACGGTGATGGTTGAAGATCTTTACTGCTCGAGGCGGGAGGTAAATACATCATGTCAGCGGGTAGCCCCAGCTGTGTGTAGGGCAAGCAAGATGTTCTAATAGTACTTTTTATTGACATCAAACATTACTATCACTGAGAGGGGAACAATGATAGCGGTCTAACCAACTCTTTGTAAATCGGGCACGAAAAGCTCAGCAATATACAGTAGCCTCATGGTATGAGGGCCGTGAAGAAACCAGGTTTTATTGATTAAATAGAACCAGCTCAATCTTATTGACCTCCTGGTTGCAAGTTTAACAGCCCTTGTCGTTCCTTTGGGACATCAATGCTCTTGACTGTGACATTTGGTTGAATCAAATTTCTTCGCACCTCTTCCCCGTTCTTCAAATCATTTTCCCTTGCTCTCGCTATAGCATCTTCCCAGTTCGTTTCAATTCCCGACTTGATATGCCTGGCAGCAACACGCTGTAATGCCAGAGACGGTTCCACGTCGACAAACCAAGTGTCATCCACGTAGTCACAAATCTGCTTCCATGGTTCCTGATCAAAAAGCAACCAGTTTCCTTCAATGATGATAATTTCTATCTCCGGGTCGATATGAAGATCGTCTGCGAGAGGGTCTTTGGATTCGTGGTCAAAACTTGGCGCCGTAATGACCTTGGAAGCCCCATGCCGCGAGGCGTGCAGCGTCTTGACAAGCTGCAGTACTCCTTGGGCGTCGAAAGTCCAGTGAATTCCCCGTCGATTGTAGGCCTCACCTCGATTAGGTAACGTGTCAAGGTGAGCCCGAGAGTGATGAAAGCCATCCATTGGAAGTACTGTAGCTGTAGGTTGACTTGTATGGGTATTGATGCGACACGCTACCTCGCATGCAATGGTCGATTTCCCTGATCCCGGAGGCCCTGAAAAGGCTATGATTATCCGGGTGTTGGAGGAGTTTTGGGTTGACTGTCTTCGGATGTCGAGGGCCCGTTCGACCAGAGTTGAGTACACACGGTCCATGATTGATACTCTCATCTATTCAATCCCCTGGTTACGACGGAAAGCTTCCCGAACTTCTCTACGTGTCTCATCTCATCTTGTAGTGAGCAGCTGAGCACTGGAGTAACCCCGCAGGTTGAACTACTACGTCGACATCGGGTGAGTGTGCTCCGATGCCAATGTGGATTGCGGAGGCTCCCGTAGTAGCCGCGTTGCCACATTGACTTGATCTTTATTTTAGCTTCAATCATGGATGTTCGCAATCCGTAGAGTTGTTACATAAATTCACAAAACACACTCGTCCAGAATTGCGACCGTCCATCATCAAAGTGATACGACGTCTTGTCTTCAGCACTTCTGTCAGATACTCGCCGCCAGCATGTCACCTTCTGCCGAATTGCCCGATCGCGCCGCCCTGACCACTAGGGCGGTTCCCTCAATGATTCTGAGCGACGGCTCGGCTTCATCAATGACACCGCCACCACAAGCAACTACTGGACATGATCCCATCACCGGAGCTAGGAACCGGTTTAGTGTCCAAGGCAACATGATCGTCACTGGCGGAGCCGGAGCCCTCGGGCTGGCCTCTTGCGACGCCTTGTTGGAGCATGGCCTCGGCGGCTTGATGATATTTGATGTGAACCCCGCGCAGTCACAAAAGGAAATCGAAGGCATGCGGTCAAAGTTCCCGATGGCCAAGATCCACGCACTCAAGGTGGACGTCACGGACGAACAAGCCGTGGCAGAGGCCGTTGAGGAGACTGTGAGAATTCTCGGTTCGGTCAGCGGCCTCGTATGCTTTGTTGGTGTGGTTGGTTGCGTGGACACCCTTGAGATGCCAGTGTCCCAATGGCGGAAAATCATCGATATCAACACCACAGGGTCTTTCATTTGTGCCCAAGCTGTTGCTCGCCAGATGGTCCAGCAAAAGACGGGCGGGTCAATCATCTTCACTGCGTCTATTTCGGCCCATCGCGTCAACTTTCCCCAGCCACAGGCGGCGTACAATGTGAGCAAGGCTGCGTTGCTGACGCTCAAGAATTGTCTGGCCGCTGAGTGGGCACGTTATGGTATCCGAACGAACAGCATCAGCCCAGGATATATGGACACAATCCTCAATGAGGGAGACGGAATTGCGGAGCACCGGAGGATTTGGGCAGCTCGGAACCCAAGTGGAAGGATGGGTAGCCCCTCCGAGTTGACTGGAGTGGTTGTGCTGCTGGCGAGCACAGCAGGGACGTACATTAATGGAACCGATATTGTCGTGGATGGCGGCGGAATTATTTTCTAAAGTGTTGATGTTTTCAATTTGGATCGAGTGCTCTCTATGGAAAATGACGAAAATTCAACTCAAAATGAAAACTACAGTACCGTGGCTACTGTTGTTTGAGGAGTTATATACATACCTTCCGAATCTTACTGTTTGAAATAGTGTCTCTTCAACAAACTAAAGGTACCAGTTGCAGGAATTGAAAGCTCCTGAACTGCGCCCTCCCCCTCATGGTATCTGCTGCTAGATCATAAAGTGATCATCAGCATTGACCTTGGTGTCAAAGTCTAGAACCTATTCCATGCGAGGTTTGTTCAAGACTTCTAATGTGAGACTCCCAATCTATATTATACATATCGTCTTAAGCCGTGATAGGCGACAGGTGAACAACGTTAGACCGGATGAATGTTATACTTATCAGCTGTTACAACAGCAGTATAAGAAGGTTGTGTAAAGATGAAGAAAGAGAGAAGAGGTGGATTTAAGGTCAGGGTCAGCAATATATAACGTCCTGAACTACTAGTTTAAATACTCTCACGGCCTAGAACTACTCTATACCCCGAGGTTGGACCTAACTGTTACAATAAACAGTTAATATTTTGTGACTACCTAAAATATAAGAATGAAAGACCCTAGCACTTAGATCACTTTTAAAGTTATATCTATTAAGTTTATAGTATTACCTAAACGCTTCTGTAAGGCCCTCTCCATTGTGCTACTTCGACGCAGCACACATTGAATTTGTATATCTGAGATGCTAACTTCTAAATAATGAAAGTGTGACGACAATTATGACTGTTACTACTCATCGAAAAGAGCCTGCTTTAATCAGCTGGGCTAGGCCTCGGGAAACATCTATTGCCCTCTTCACAAGTACTGCGCTACTGACTACAATATCCCTCGAACCAAATGCGTAAGTACTATTATCCTAAATAGATTATTCTTAGCCCTATGCTAACCTGAACCTCAACTAGAACGCTGATTGCTGCTCTATTTCCACTGGGTGGGGCCGTGGTTGCCCTGGAAAGTAATGGTTTTCAGAGCAGGAGGACTAGAACAATGCTCTAATAGAGAACCCAAAGTGCAGAACAGTGAAAGGGGAAGAGGGGAATATGGAACTAGCTAGTATGCATATCAGCTGAGACTCTTAAAATAGACAAATGAGAGAGATCTCAATTTGCACATAATGGTATACCTTCTCACTTTGATCTTTAGGTCAGGCTTGTCCCGTATGTTTTGCCAGATGGACATATGACTGGAGTACTTACGAAACATACCTTCCGGGGAGAGGAGTGTATTCCCTTTCGGGAACTTAATTAGTTTTCATACTTAGGAGCGCTGTGAAACATCGCTGAATGCTGCTTGAGCAGGCATTTGCCATGACTACTCAATGATCTGAGCACTCCGAAGGTTCAACAACAGTCCGCCTTCCTTAATCAGAATGAAATACAAAACATTCAACCGAGCGCACCAGCCTGAGCCGCCTAAAGTCCATTTCCCAGCACCAAGATTTATGATCTTTACTTCCGGTTCGCCCTCTCAATTTGGTACAACTGTGTCCTTTGATCGTCGCATTTACATCCTGCACTGACGCTTATTAGCTGCAAATAGACCCTTCAATAGGAGCCGATTGCTTGTGAGGCCTGGAAACACATCTCTCATTTCGCAAAGAGACCAACCAATGTGCAGTGGTAGAAGAAAGTCAGATAAAAACAAAATAAAAACGGAATAACATTTGCTTCTACCGGTGATCTTGGTTATTAATAGTTCAAACATTGCAAACATAGACATTCACCATGTCCAAAGCCCCAACAGCGTCCTGAAAGCCTCTTTGATATCCCCCTCCTCCGCCTCTTTGACTGCTAGAAGCTTGTCATAAGTAGGTCGAAGATCGCACGCAGTACGTAAGGGCTAAACACCTCAAAGTAAAATTCCGTGACTCCCTTAGACAGTGGCTCATCAGAGTGAGCAGTCAAATCGTCCAGTTCAAATCCGCTGTGTCCCATGCCTTCTTGGGTGCCACCTCCTTGGCCAGCGAAACAGGTGTTTCTGGGTGATCGCGAGGCTGTAGACATGGATTACCCGTTTCTAGTTTCTCGGGGTATTGCAAAGCCGAAACAGTGGCATCAGCAACTGTGTCAAGGGTGGGTACGCTGAAAGTACCGTCGCCACCATCGTACGCATTGGTTGCCTCCCGGTGATGTTGACTAGAAGGCTTCGGCTCCAGCCCGCGTCGAGCCGGGTGCCGCCGTAGATGAATGTGTAGGTAAGGTCCAAGCTTTGAGTATTCTGAATGAGACACTCCTGCAATTTGACCTTAGGAGCAAAGACGGGAAGCGTGCGGACCTTCGGATTGATGAGATTTGCGCTGAACTCCAATGATGAACCGAGAGACGCCAGCCTCGACGCCTGCGTCAATGAATGCAAGTTGGGATACTGCTGCAACTATGGATAAGAGCGAGGCAAGGACAGCTTAGGGATTCAGATCTATGCAGTCCGATGATATTGCCTTAATGACTTAGAACAAAGGTAATTAGGTTGCCAGCTAACTCGCAGTTTACCCTCAACGCTATCTCTCAAATCGCAGCCAGGAAAGAACCACGGAAGCTTTAAGTATATTTGAACATTTACTGCAACACCAATCGGCATTTTGTGGGACTATGACACCGTTGACCTAGACATTAGGAAAGAAATCAACCGATCCAAACTTATTTTTGTCGTGGATGTACATCCTTGGCCAGTTTCAGTACTAGCACCTCGCCTGAATCGCAACCGATTACTGTAGTATGTATGATCTTGGACCCCTGCGCTATCGGTTCGGCTTGGACGATACTTCTAAGGAAGGAAGACGTATCTTTCGTTCTTCCACTCAATCCATTTCTGGTCGAAACTCAGAGCCCATGGTGACCATGACGGAGATCTTAAGACATAAAGGAGTCAAATGCATCCAATGGGGCAATGTCATCATTGAAAGATTGAAACCAATCCTCCCCATTCCAAAATCAGCGTTTTCGTTAGTAATCTGTGCATTTATAGGATGTGATAGCCTAGGTACTCCAATTAATTCCAATCATTTGCTGATGCAGATATCCCCATGTCGTCTAGAAACGTATTGATCTCAGCTGAGCGGCCTGCAACGGCGTCGCGGTTCATCTCTGGATTCTGATTCTGGTCTGATATTCGTTTAAGCTTCTGAAGTGCTTTGAGGGCTCTTTTGTGGACAGGGGAAAGATGCTGAGTGGCCAAGACGGTTCCTGCGCTGGGATTGGGTTCCATGTCCGCTTTTGAGAGGCTCTTAATCAACTCAGTTTGAAGCTTGCGAGTATCAGCAGTGTTTCTTGTTTCCTTCATCAGGCTTGGTAAAAGCACGGACGACAGTCCGTTAATTATGAATGAACGCCCAAGACCGACTTGAATAGCCAGCAATAGATCGCAGACGAACATACGCCTTGGCGCTACATCTTAAAGCATTTTGGAACCGACTGAGCACATCTACGTCAAGAGTAGACCCCACAACTGGTCAGTTGGTACTGTGTATGAATGGGCGACAAAGTGTGGCTATCACAAAATTCGTGTGAAGAGTGAATGCGGAGTGCTCCGGGACCTGTTGAATAGATGTGCAAGATGATCGATCCCTGAGGTATGCCGATGAAGCACTATTGACCAGCTCTATGTCTTGGAATAGAGATGTAATGTCACAGCTGGAGGCTCCTGTCGATTTGCGTAGTAGGTGCTGCAAAGCAATGTGACACAGCCAATTCATAGCGGGGCGGTATCCAAGGCCCCCGTTGTCTGCAGCAAGAGTCAAGTCGACAAGATCATCTTTGCAATCGATATCGTAAGAACCTGGGAGCGTTCAAAAGCCAAGGACAGCAAAGAGTCTTGCCAAACAATGGCCATGCTTTTGCTAAAGTCAGCTTAAATTGGATATATAAAGAACCGTAAGTGGTACCGAAGGCATGATGCTTCTCGGGGTGATAACACAGAATGTGGGCATCTCCCCGATGTCCTGTGAATCCCAAGCATTGAGCTAATCGTACCGTGGTACCCCCTAGGGCCCATGCTGCTTGAGGTTTCATGTCGTTTTGCAGAGCAGTCGCAAGGAGAAGAAGCGCTTGAAGTGTGAATTGTCAGGGGCGAGCTAGATAATTGGGTGATCTTAGCGAATCGAAGGCAAGCTTGACTATCCTTGGTCAATAACCACTGGATTCAACTGAGATCCATGAGTCTGGGTCTACTGCTGTGATTCTGTGATTCTGTGATACTTGGGATCGACGCTCTATGGGTAAGTCTGAAAACTGCGCCCCTGACGCAAGTATAGCATGTACAAGGCATGTCCATTGACACTCATGTAAGGATTGAGGAGAGTTTTTAACCGTGCCGGTTTCTCGATCACTAATGAAGACGCATAGTTGCTGTTCGATTTCATCTAGGTTGTAGGTGATGTCGTGTAATGGATGGACTCGGGTGCGATAGACTTCGAATAGTTCTAAATCAGTTGGTCACCTGGCAAGCTGCGGTAGAGTGCAGCTCGAGTATCCAGCGATGCAACAGGTACTTGTTACCTAGCACTAGCACCTAGGAGAGGGAGGATGCCGGACTGAAAAGCCAACGTCCGGTTTGGGTCTTCTGGGGTTTCTGAAGACTGACGTCCAGCAATGGAAAGTAGAGAGTTCTCGTCCAACAGACTCGAGTCTTCCTGTTGAACTTCCGTGTTTAGTGACCCTAGAACCTTTTAGTAGTGGTTTTGCTGTGCAAGGCATCTTTCATACTAATGAGGGTGTTATCGAGGGGTGATTATAGAACTAAGCCTTCTTCGTGTTGACTTTGAGTATTGTGAGTCATGGCAGCGCTCAAGACCTCGGCTTCGACGGCATGGTGATTTTGGGGTGGGCGGAACACTGAACCATTATATAGGCATAGATCTGGATGGCGTCGTTTGGAACAGGTTGAACACGGAATTTGCTTGTTGCATCTGACTTTTGGTTCTCTGCATGCCAGGCAAGACGGGCGATTGCGATTTAGTTGTCGGTTCCTGAGAGTTTGCTTGAGGGTCGGACTAGGTTGGTCGGCACTCTGGGGAGGCATTAGATCAGTCCTGGCTTCGAGGCTGCGGTCTGTGATGTCCACGCAAAAGAAAACACCCTGTGGGGATTCAAACAGCTGACCGATGACTAGTAAGTTTGAGGTAGGCAGAAAATACAAAGTAGAAGTGGTTGGGGTCTTTCAGATGTTCAAGGAGGACACTGAGAAGTCAACTTGCAATTCCAACTTGATATCAGGAGAGTAAAAAAGCTTGAGCCAGATGAGTCACGTGCAGGGGTCTGTTGACACATGACGATAGGAGAAAAGTGGACAGCTTAAACAAGCCAACATTGTGCGCATCTTTCTTGCTTCCTGAGCGTCTGATATTAACTTGAATGCTTCTCAATACTTGAATTCCGTTTGTTAGGCCTTTGCTCGAAGATTTTCTGCTACTTCATCAGACTCATATAGTTCACCGTGATAATTAGTAGCTGTATTCTTAACTTATTTGGCCCCAAACGATCATTTCAGTCGTCTCGCATTTGTGTGCTCTGGCGGACTATGTTGCCAAAGTGTCACAATATCAAAGTCATCTGCCGCTTATATTGGCTTCGACATCTCAAACTGGAGTTTATTATTATCGACCATACTTCCTCTTGACTCCTGTTTGAAGAAGTTAAGTGAAGAATTATTGGCCCTAAGTTGAATCATGCCAATTATTTCCATGGACAAATTAAATATTAATGAGTGCCCTACGATAAGCCAATACCCTACTCACGCTTAAGTTCGTACTATAAGTCTACTGGACATCGTATTCGTACGCCGACGAATCCGTCGTCGGGTATTCGTAATCACTTCAGTCTAACCTCACAAGGCAATTTTTGCCCAGTGGCGTCGTCTTAGCTGATGAGGCGCTGCTTGTTATCGCCGACTTGACTTCCCCGCTCATGAAGGCAGCAGATCACAACAAAGTGCTCACTACCAATATAGCGCATCCGTTATCCAGCAACAAATCAAGCTAGTGCAGATACCAATGTCCAAGGCAATTAAACTTTATTATTGCCGTTTATTATCGAAGGGAGAAATACATAAGTATACGAACGAACCCCGAGTGATTGGAGAGCTCTGGCAGAAACCAACGCACGCAGCAATCATCGCGACACTTTGTATTTACAATCACATCACTACTTCATACACGCCTTAGCTGTCTTTGATAAGATGGGAACATACAATTTGGAGTACCCTAAGGATGCAACCAACACTGTCAAGCGATACAATGCTCACGCGGTTTACGCTCTCGAGACCATCCATCAAATCGTCAACACCTGCCAAATTCTGCACGTCTCTTTCAATGCTTCGCCTCAACCATTCCCGGTGACTCTTCCAATGATTGGGCAAATGGGCTCTTTCGATCGCCCCAGCGCTGATCTTGGCGATCCTCTTGAGCTTTACCTGCACGGTTATATTTCTTCCCGGATGATGAACACTTGCAAGTACACTGGCAACAGCGAAGTTGAAGGCCAAGATCATCAGGGAATGCCCGTCTGTATCTCCGCCTCTCACATCGATGGTCTGGTCCTCACTCTCGCCTCATATTCTCACAACTACAACTACCGCTCAACTGTTCTCTTTGGATATGCCACCCATGTCAAGGATGATGCTGAGAAGCTTTATGCTATAGAACTCATCACGAATAGCGTTGTGCCGGATCGTTGGCGTCATACCCGTCTACCACCAACCAAGGCGGAGATCCAGAGCACCGGTATTCTCAAGGTCCGTATCACATCTGGCAGTGCCAAAATCAGTGCTGGTCAAGCTCATGACGATAAAACCGATATGGGAAACGAGGCTATGCTTGATTCCACCTGGACGGGAGTACTCCCTGTCTATCAAACCATGGGCGAACCGATGCCTAGCTCATATAACCGGGTCGGGGTTCCGCCCTATGTATCTGAGTTTGTTGGTGATTTCAACAGAGATAATAGTCAACTGTCTCTTGATGCAGCCAAGGGAGAAAGACGTGCATTGTAAAGAAATGATGGACAGAATGAGATATTCATTATTCCCCATGATCAGCAGGATAGAAAGATTGTACCGGCAGTGGTTCTTGTCGTATTGACATAGGTATGAATAATACATCCACTTAAATACACGATCTAGTCTTATCCACAAAGAGTGACAGTCATGAACTGAACGCTCCTTGCTCCTGTATCATCTGATACGGCTTCTTCAAAACACGACTCTCAAGTTGTATAGTCTGAAGCATCAGGACAATTATATGAATACTCTGCGATCTTGCTGAACCTGGAGATTGAGCGCCATCGCAAAGAAACTTGCTGGAGCAAACTGATTTACTTAAGGCCAATGCATGATGAGTGTGGTCAACAGTACCGGCTATTCTTACCAAATTCAGGCGATATACATCTAAAGCTCAACCGTTCTTCCATCTGGATCTGTTCTTGATTCGGTGACAGGAACTAAATCCAGTGAGCTTCAGCAGACTATGATGTGTGGAGCCGAGTGGGCGAAGGCCGAGCCGAATAACTAAACCGGTCTAGGGGAATGATCCTCAAACATGACACGCCCGACTAGTCACCAAGAATGAAACGAAGCTGCTTATATGGGTCTAATATTTGACGCATTAAATGATTATTTGTGCTACTGAAACGAAAGCAACCATAACCGACTTGTTTTTGACTTGCTGCCAAAATCTTTCTAAGATCACAAGTGCACTGCCTCCTCGGTCCCCTCTAGCGAAGAGGTACGGCTCCATCCACGTTGCGCTAGTGGTTCTGCAACAATCTGGCTCGACATAAGATACCCTGTTTAGTAATTATTCTTTGGTCAGCTTAAAACAGCATTTAGGTGAAATTTAGGTGAGTGAGTCTGGCGTACCACAGAAATACCTTTCTCGGGATTAAAGACACATGAATCCAATTACAAAAAAGTCTCAGTATGGAATATAATCTTGTACGAAACTGTGTGCAGAGATCGGATTTCAACTGAGATATTCTACGAACGTATAGAGTCTGAAATCTGTAAAAAGCCCAGTACAGCCGAGCCATGGTACCCTCCGCGTCTCAAATCTCCCATAAGAGCTTCTCGGGCCTAGTAGTTAGGTTGTATTTCATAAAAGTCTGATACACCGACTACCTTATCTTTGTTAGTGTCTCCGCGGGAGGGCCATTCATAATACCAAGAACACCGTTTCTACACAGTACAGGCACTTCAATAAACCCAATGTCATGTTACACCCAATTACACTACCTGGTTTTCGATTCAAAAACTATTTCAACTCGTAACTTGCACTTTCTGTATGAAATCAGCACAGGGAGGGAGGCTTAACGAAATAGAGGCGCACTGTTTCTACGCTCCGCACCTTAATCAACAGCAGATTCTCTAAATCCTTTTTGAAGTCTCACCTCTTCTATCTAGCCCGCTCTCTCGAGAAAGTCACGTTTGCTCTCTCTTAGGGGGATTTCCCAAGCATACCAGTGACAAGATCCATATTCTCCGCATGTTAGCAAGCTGGGTGGCTTATTCTGAACAAGCCAAAGACGTGCGTATCGGGGTAGGCTGATGTTGTGATCTTGCCATTGCCATTAAAGCCAGGAACCCAGGTATACTCATTGGGAAATGGGCCCTCGATCTTAGTCCCAGTATCAACGGCCTTGTGCCCTGCCAGTGCTTGACCTCCACCCATAATAACATTCTGCACGACTGGGTGCAAAGGTCCGGCCTAAGTCAAAGTTACTGCTTTTGTTCCTTCTCAAGGATCGACGACTGACTTGTAATGGCCTCCGAGTTTGCAGTGTTCTCATGCGAGTACTAAAATAGCCAAGCGTTTTGTAATACTTGACCAACCGCATTCACCTCTGACCGCCTAGTCGACATTGGGTTCTCCGAGTCCAAAAAGGGGCTGTGTAGCCCCTCACCACCAACTCGAAGATTGCCTAAACATAGTCAACAGCAGCTGACAAGAATTAAAAAGGGCAATGTGTTTAATCCGACAAGAACTAGTACTCTTTCGATAAGGACTTATTGTCTACGGATACTTGAAAAAGGGTCAAATACTACCGCCAATCGCCCGAGCCATAGGGACAATATCAGATTCGGACTCGTTCCCAAGTCTCTTATCGACAAATCTAAACTTTTGGTACAAGAACACCCCCGCCTTACTCGCATCCACGTACACCTCGACGCCTTTTTTATCTGCAAGATCACATCCCCATTTGACAAGCATTGAACCAGCCCCCCGTCTCTGATAATCCGGATGTGTGACAAGAGTGTCAAGATCTAGTCGTGATTAGCAGGCCTCCGTGATAAATCCAAGAGCGCCTCACAGTAATGCTCTTTCTGAGGAGCCATCACTTGTTGTCTTTGGCTTTCGAGCCTCTCAAGAAAAGCATTGCATGCCTGGATGGGCATGTCTTCGTTCCATGGGGGGTACCGAGGTCCTCGCAACTTGGGCGCAGCCAAGTCCCACTTCGCATAAGCAGCTATTCGCGGCCGACCCTGGTTATCCTTAGATGCATGATCGACTACCTTGATGTAATGTTGGAAATTCTTGTTCAACATGTCGTTGCGGTTGGCATCGTCCCACCATTTGCGCACGCCTGGAGTGTCAGGCCACAAGCGCCGCACCCCGGGGTCTGTGAATGCGGCATACCACAGCTCAGTAAGAGCAGGTACGTCATCCAAAGTCACTCCCTCGAGTACAAGAGGTCTCGATGTCATCTTGGTAAGTTGCAATCGCTCGGGTTGAAAGAATGTTACTTTGGCGGCGACGTGCCAAAGCGAAGATGGTACAAATTAGGCTGCACAGAGGATGGATGGATGGATGGTAGAAGGATCGATTCTTTTTATGCCAAGGAAGAGTAACCTTACCTGTT
This sequence comes from Neonectria hederae, assembly GCA_003385265.1. Lineage (NCBI taxonomy): Eukaryota > Fungi > Ascomycota > Sordariomycetes > Hypocreales > Nectriaceae > Neonectria > Neonectria hederae. The sequence continues at coordinate 32,842 of QGQB01000303.1, forward strand.
AGGACCAATCAGCAGCAAAGCCGTTGACGGCGTAGCTGTCTCTATTCTCATGTTGGCCCACCCCTGCAGTTCCGGGACACGCATCTTTTCACAGGCGACACAATTCTCCCCGTCCACGCTGGCTTGTATTTGTGTTTATTAATTTCCCGTTCTTATTTCTTTTTCCGTCCAACGTCACATTGCTACATCGCTACTCGTATCATTCGAACTATCTCCCACGAGTCGCAGGGGTTAATTTCTTAAAGCCTAGAGCTTTGCCTGACATGCAGACTCCAGCGTGACTCGGGCCGGCACTATGTACAATGCCTGTCCCTCACAAACTCCTGGGTCTTGCAATACAGAACGCCCGCCGGCAGATCCTGCTCACTCGAACACGTAACAGACAACCCATCTTCAGCGAATCGGAGATCCTGCTCTATTCAACCTTGAGATTTGGTTCCGTACAAGTTTTCCGACCTTCCGTTTGAGGCTTATAACTTCATCAACATGCGAACGAACTAGACGGGGATGTTCAAGCTATGGCGTATCTGCGCCATAGTCTGAGCTAATGCAGGGGATTGCTCACCTTGACGAGTAACTGCTCATCAAGTCGAGATACGAAGCCCAAATAAATATTAGTAAGAACCACCACTAAGGCTGCCAGGGTGCAAAAATTGACTTGAGTTTCATTTAGTGCGTTACGCATTCACGACGCATGCGACATTGTGGCGTTTGGGTGATGTGACTCTCTGTTGGTTGACATTCCGTTGGTTGACATGCCGATGGATGATATGACCGGGTTGTTGACTGGACCATATGCCCGGCCCGAACGTTGGCTTCCCCTAACCTGGAACCCAGCAGCAGCAGGGGCCGCCAAGTGGGCTGAGCGGTAGATCTACAGCGAGTCTGGAAGCTGGATAGCGTCTCATTTACTAGCATAGACCTGGTCAAAGCCGATCGGCGGCCGGTGATAGCGCCAGAACCGAGACTCCGTAGCAGGGGTGTCAATCCAGTCGTTGACGTACCACGTACAAATACCGCTTACCCTCAAGGTCAAGGTCAAGGTCAAAGGAACTCGTCTTGTTTGTCACATGGTACTGGGTTCCTGTGCTTCGGATGCTCTTCCAACCCTGAGAGGGCGAACAGGTTAGTTAGTTCATGCATGCATCTTGATCCTGTGGCTGGCCGATGAAAGAAGACGCCGTACTTGATCAGTTATGCACCACCTCACCTCTTTAACTCCTTGCTGTCGCGTGGCTTCACGTATGTGACATCTACACCGTTAACGCCGTGCGTTCACCACTGGATGTGTCCAAATTCCGCCATGAAGATGATGCTTCCACGCGAGCACGAGACGCCCTTCAACAAAGCGCCGCTGATACGGGCCATGGCGGCGCTGCTCATGGTTATCATGATACTCTCCGTCATTACCCGAATTGTGATAAGACTGGTTACTGTCAGAAGCCTCAAGCTGGATGATACACTCATCACTGCTTCCACGGTCAGTTCTTACCATCGGCAACAAATTCTGAGTATGACTTTGCTGATTCGCAGTAGATCGTGGCTATTGCTCAGTCGATCGCTGTCATCGCGCAGGGAGCCAACGGACTGGGCAAGCTCCATGACCTTACCACTGGCCACACCTCGTCGATTTTGAAGGTAACTATAATCATCGTGGATTCGAAGAACCAAAGAACTGACAAGACATGTTTTCTATTCGATGAAAGGCCCAATATACTTCAGACATGCTGTTCATTGCCGCATTGCTCTTAGCCAAGTTGTCCGCAACAAGGACCATCTGGGGCATGGCACCCCGAAAGCGCAGAGGCTTGATCCGGGGTACCGAAGCACTGATCGGCCTCTGGGCGATATCGTCCATCGCCGCTTCATCTTTCCAGTGTTCGCTTCCAGAGCCTTGGGATTACCTCAAGGGTCAATGCTTCAACCGGGTACGCTCCAAGTCCGGGCCACGTCTTGTTGGACGAGCAATTGCGTCTAACTACTGCAACAGCCCGCATTCTGGATCTATGTTGATGTCCTGAATATCGTTACGGATCTCGCCATTACTTCTATCCTCATCGAGATGTTCATCCACTTGCAAACCTCGTCGGCCAAGAAGAGCTTGGTGATTGGGGTCTTTGGGTGCCGCATTTTGTACGCATCCTCACTCCCAATTCACAAAGAATACATTCAACAGCAATCTTCTAACTACTCAAAGCATTATTCCTCCCATCGTCTGCCATATGTACTACTACAAACGCGCGATCGATTCAAAGAACCCCCTGTTCAACATGTGGGAGCCGACTATTATACTACAAGTCATCCAATGCATGAGTGTCATAGCAACGTGCATTCCCTATCTCAAACCATTCTTGGACAGCCTGGAATCCGGACAGATGATCGCTGGCGACCTGCGCGGAACCAGCAGCAAGGGCAGCAACAGCAGAAGTAGAAGCGGCTACGACTATGCCTCTGGCCACACGAGTCGTCCTCGAGGCGCGACGACCAGGGGCGGAATCTTGTCTGTTACTACAATGACCTCGAACGCTTCTCATCGGCGACAAAATTACGAAATGATGGACATGGAATCTCGCAGCCAGGGAAACAAGGCTACTGTCACGGGGGCATCTGAACCTAGCGCTTCGTGGGACGGCCAGAGCCACACAAGCCAGACTGTGCTTGTTGAACAGAGTTGGCAGGTGGATGTGCAGAGGAAGAACAGTGCTATAGGAGATGCCTGATGATTGCTCGATTGTGCTTTCCAGCCATGACCTTGCTTGGACAGCCTGTACGGAGTAAACTCAATCCCCGGTTCCAAATCCCGGACATTTGCTTGACCCGAGAGCATTGGACCGGATAAGCATGCATGGATGGAGACTCACTGCTGCAGCGTAGCCGAGAAGAGGCTCGTTTTCGGTCGTCCACATGCCCGCCCACCCATGTTCACTCTTAATTGACGGAAATATATGGGGAACCTAAACAGAATCCACCAAGCTCGGTGCTCTGCTGGGGGATCGATTAGCGTTGCGCGCACAGCGCGGATGATCACGGATAGATCTGGATATGCGTAATCTCTATTCCCAGGCAAAGCCTAAGTTGATGCGAGGCAAGGTTCAAGGTATGTTTGCTTTTGAGTCGTATGACGGCTGGACGGGTGCTAGTCTAGGCCGCGGGGATTTGAAGTGTTACGTGGTATTGACTAAGATCGTATACTCGAGTTCCCACTTGCGAATCTTTATACGGTAGGCTCGCTCGCTTCTCTAATCTACGGAGCCTGTCAGGGAGGTTGCTGATCAATGCGGGCATTGTAGCGATACGCTAAAGCCTCGTACATGGGCGTACTACGTCCTGGGCGGCACCTCTACAAGGACTTGCCGAGTGAGCAATGCCTTTCCGATACAGCAGGGATCGGGTGAGACACTCTTCACCTCCGATGCAGCAGGGTCGGGGCATCCATCCGGGTCGACCCAACCAACAACCAACCGTTCTTGGCGTAATTAGCCCGCAGTAGGAGTCAGGAGGACCGTTGGTCATGTCAGTTTCAGAGACGCTGCCGGGAATATTGCATTGTTGCACCCGGCACATGAACTCGCCGCAACCACTTCGGCGGTTTGCCACGTTCTCTGCTTGCCATGGACCGTACTTAATAGATAACCCCCGTGCAGTGTTAGCTGCAGGAACTTCCTTCCATCACTATCCCCTAATCTCCCACATTTAGGGCCCGTCGGATCCGTCAATCGACACGCACCACTCGTTCTTCAAGATGGTCTTTGGACGTGAGAGTCGCGAGCTTGGCGACGTGAGCCCAGGGAAAATCCCAGAGCCCAAAGTCGAAAACGTTTCGGAGGATGTCGATCGCGAGAGCTATGATCGCGAGCAATTAGCTAAGCTCGGCAAGAAATCCGTCCTCAAGGTCAGTTCCCAAACCCGCCCGCCGCTACCACGATGGAACTAAATAGAAATCTTTGTACAGCGGAACTTTCGTTTTTTAACCATTCTTGGATTTAGCTGTGCCATTCTTGTGACATGGGAGGGCACGCTCATGAACTTTGCGCCGGGTTTGGCAAATGGTGGCCCCGGTGGTCTCATCTACGGTTTTATCTTCGTCTGGATCGGTAACATCAGCGTCTTCTCTACTCTTTGTGAGCTCGTTTCTATCGCTCCTACCTCCGGTGGTCAGTATCACTGGGTGGCTATGCTAGCCCCTCGGTGGTGTTCCAAGTACCTCAGTTATATCACTGGCTGGTTGACCATGGCTGGATGGCAAGGCACCTCTGCCGCTGCCGCCTTTCTTACCGGCACCATGATCCAGGGACTTGTTACGTTCATGATCCCATCATACAATGCCAAGACGTGGCAAGGAACCCTGATGCTTTGGATGTGCATCTTTATTGCTGTCATTATCAACACGCTTGTTAGCTCCATGCTTCCCAAGCTCGAGGGAATGATCCTGATTCTACATATCGTTGGCTTCTTCGCTGTTCTGATCACTTTGGTCAGTTTCGGCGCCAACGGCGACGCATCCAGTGTTTTTCTCGAGTTTCGCAACGAAGGCATGTGGCCTACACAGGGTCTGTCATGGTTCGTGGGATTGCTGGGCTGCGTCTTCTCATTTGCTGGTAAGCTTCAAGCCTCTTTGTCTGTCTTGGCCTGTACAAGAACTAATGTGGAACTCTTCAGGTGTCGACTGCTCTTTTCACGTAAGACTACCTGCTCCAAAGCTCTGCCGGATATCTTTGTTGGCTGCTCTACGGGTAAGACACAATTGCTGACAAAGGCGTTTAGATGTGTGAGGAAGTCAGAAACCCTTCTCTGGCTGTTCCTCGGTCCATCATGACTAGTGTTTTGATCAACGGCGCAATGGGTCTTGCAATGATCATTGCCATGCTCTACGGCGCGACCGACATCGACGAGGCTATCAACTCCACGACCGGCTACCCTTATATTGAGATCTTCTACCAGGCCACCGGATCTAAAGGCGGAACCGCTGCCATGACCTCCCTGATTATTGTCATGACTCTGTCTGCCATTGTTGGTGTCATCGCCGCCACGTCCCGCATGTTCTGGGCTTTTGCCAGAGACCGTGGTCTGCCATTCTGGTCCACTCTGTCCAAGGTAAGGCTTTCCCCTGCCCAGGTCACCTCTTCAATCCAAGTACAGGGTGGCTTATACTGTGTATAGGTTGACTCTCGGACCAATGTCCCTGTCTGGGCCATCACTATCACCAGTCTCATCTCGTGTCTCATCGGCCTTATCAACATCGGCTCTGCAGTCGTGTACAACGCCATAATTTCCGTTGCCGTCTCTGGTCTGTACTCGTCCTACATAATGGCCGCATCTCTTCTTCTCTATCGCCGTTGCAGCAAGGGCTACAAGATGCCTGATCCAAGTGCCCTTCCAGCTCTGGCCGACGTCACTGCCGGTGAGGGTCAGACTCTCGCTTGGGGTCCCTGGCACGTCCCCGGCATTTTCGGTATCATTAATAATACCTTCGCATGCCTGTTCATGGTTATTATTTGGTTCTTCAGCTTCTGGCCTCCGCAAACCCCTGTCGTCCCAGACACCATGAACTATGCCTCGTTGATGACTGGTGGAGTTGCGCTTCTTAGCACGGTATATTACTTGCTGTCAGCGCACAAGGTGTATAAAGGGCCTCTGATGGAAATTCAGGCCAACTGATTTTGATATAACATTGTGTAGTTGGTAGCATCTTAACGCATGCCAAATGTGTTTTGCTGACTTAATAAAGCGTAACAAAGCGCCACTATGAACTTAGCCCGGCCCATTCCTATGATTTCCTGCCACATGAATTTCGTCCATCCAACATCGTCGATATTAATAATATCTGTATCCTTTTGCAGTGGTACATTCAAGGATTGCCTAACACACCAATTTGAAGGTTCGCTGCCAAGTGACAGTTCTCCGATTCAGTTTAGCCGTAGAACCACCATCTACCACCACCTGTGATGTCGCTATTGTGGCTTGAGGCTTCTGTTGAGTCATTGAATCTTTTAGCTTTCCCGTTAAGATGCTGTTTGAAAAGCCCGAGTATAATTTACATTTACCGCAACTTGCGTTCTAACTAGGCATGGTAGTGATGAATGATGACAGGTAGAGGTGTTGTGATCTCCTCACGCACTTCTGGGCTGACGTGAGCAGACGTTGAACTTCTCAGTTTCTACTTCAAAACACCATGCGATATAAAAATATACAAAGGTTGGTTATAGATCAGCCTCTGATGTCTCTGCCAGATGCCACGGGTGGGATGGACCTCTTCGAGGCACTGCATTGTGCTGAAACATCGGGAAGGCCTGTAACCTGGACGGGTCTAGCTCCGGGTGAATACAATCGGGAAGCTAGCATAACGAGGAGCCTGCTTTCATGTTCTAAGTTGGGGTAGATAGAACGATATCTCAGGGGAACTGCGAACTTTGGATCCGGGTTCAATGTCTTTCTCATGGAACGACTTCGGCCGAGGTGCGGCTATTGAATCATCTGCTAGCCTGTTCATAAAGAGTATCTATAACATAGGTAAGATGAAAGCTTCGTCTTTATCGGACAGAAAGTTAGTGCTCTTGTCCTGGATGTTGAGCCGGTATATTATTGTAAATGCTTGGACGTATAGTAGTTCTCGAGACTAGATGATGAGCTCCACCAGATCGAGAAGATCGCTGTATAGGACAGAAAACAAACATTGAAAGAGAGCTAAATGGGGAGTAGCGAGAGATCATCGTTTCATCTTGAATATGCATGTGCCTTGATATCGGTGAAGGCTCACGCTTAGGGTTATAGGAATCAAAGAAGCGGTGTGCCTAATTAGATCAAGGCTACATTTCCAGAAAGATATTATGATAAAGGACTAATCAGTACAGGCAAGTACGTGTAGTGAGTATAAAGACTGAACAAACCCTATCAAACGTGATGTCTCTAAGCTATTATGGTACAGATAGCACCCAGGCGCACTACTATACATGAAGTAACATGCCGCCAATGTATTCATCCTGTGTACTTCTGCCGCTTATGGACATTATTTACAACGATAAACGAGATCTCACTTACATTCCACGTACATGGCCCAAAGCACATTGCACTTCGCTGTATCCTACTAGCACCTTGGTCTTTGATCTAAGATCTTCTTTCATGCCATCTAGGTTTGCTAATAGGTCGCATTATACAAGAACTGGAAAACAATCCTTCCTTTTTATGTATCGGAGAGGCGTGGATGACATTCTGAGAGGTGACGACAGACTCTGCTGGGATCGATATGGCATCATCATTCCCATGCTTAACTACGGCGAGGAATGAAGAACATACTCAGAATACTAGTGCAATTATTGTGCGCAGAGCCTCCAGGATTCCTTTTGTAACATATGTCAATGGGAAGAATACTTTGCATCATTTTTCTTTAAAATATTGCCAGACGAGCTCCAAGATCTGAAATCATTTGTGGAATCATAATACAATGTTGTACTTCAAGACATTGAAAAGTCGAGATGGCCAATTGGTCCTCATTACCATGCAGTGTTCCAAGATCGGGAAATCCCGAACCAAACACTCTAGCATGATTATAGTTCCGCTGTCCTCTATAAGGGTAGCACTTAGGTGCTTAGAAGGGGTATATTGATCTCTGTTAATGAGTATGAATTCAAGGTGTATTATTGATCGTTTATGTACTTAAATATATTAGACATAGATCTTCCTTTAAGTAGGATATTAGATGTACCGAAGCTTTGCTCAAATCGTTTGTTTAAAGATTAGTGGGTGCGTACATGCCCTCCGGAGGCGGCTTGCATTAATGCTTCGTCTTCCTTATTTTGAGTGTCATTGAACAGTTATGTGGCCACGCCTACTCAAAACCTTGCACATAATGGATCTTCATAACCTAGACTAGTCCTGATTGGATGGCCGATCAGACAGGCAGAGGCGTTGGGGCGTCGAATTACGCGCCATGTCTTGAATTTGCTGTAAGGGTTGGAGAGATCCTCGGCCGAATGGGTCGGCACTTGCATCCAAGAGGTTTCTTGCATTATGCATGACTTCAGCCGAGAAGATCGCTTGAACTTTAATCGCCCCTTGTCGAGTCATTGAGCTCATGATCGACTCCTCTCTCACCTGTCATGGCGAATTGTCAGCTCTATTGCTAACTGTGATCGCAAATGTTTTGCATCGCAGCACTTCTTGGGAGCCCACTCGCAATCGGCCCTTTTGTGGATTCAGCCTTGCGTCCCGATGAAGAAAGCACATGTCTGGGCTCGCGAATTAATACACGTTTCTCATGTCGGCTCTCGGGCTTTAGATAGTTTAGGGATCATATGTTTTACACGGCCTAATTCTGTGAGATCCGAGTACCAAGACTACTAGATTGAGACTTTCTGTGGCAAGGTCGCTACCATCAGTACTGCATCGTCTCGTTCAAAAGTCACTCGGTCAGTTCCCCCCAAGAGATTTGGGTCTGGCAACTGGACTGCACAGCTACAAAGAAGATCCCTGTAAGCGGAAAAATGGATCTTAGACATGTGTCTGCGTTTTTGGGAGAGGATCGTCGTCTGGTTGCAACCTGATTTTACAGGCTTCACCGAGTAAAGTCGGGCTGGCACATACCAGCGTCAAAGCAATTAGCGAAAGTGTGCGAGATGCGGTCAGGCAAAGCCAGTAGACGGTAGATGCCATGCCGGATGTAGAGTGCCCAGAAGCTCTATTCATGGACGCGGTCGAGAACCAGCATGTTTACTAAGGGTCATGGGTTGTCTCACCAGCTTGGCAGCCGACAGAGCCTTGTCGATGTTGGTTGATAAGCCTTTGGGGGCAAAATCGGACATATCGTAGTTCACATAGCCGATACGGCAGCCAATCATGTTCTGGGGCATCCCCACGTCTCCCTGCGTGTTCCAGACAAACGGCTCCTGTAACCAAACTATTGAGAGCCCAGACCAAACTGGGTGTATTATGTGTATCATTCCTTTCAAAGCGGGATGGCTGCCCCTCAATTGTGGACCATTGATGCGTCTTGTTCAGCTCACCCCCTGTTTCTGTGGAAGAGAGCCGCTACCAAGCCGGCCGGGCAACCTTGTGTCGCGGGATATTCCATCCTTAGAGACATGTGCGGTACGGCAATTGGCGCAGGAGCTAGGCTGGTTTGGTCATAATCTTGTCCACCTTGTCCAGAATTTCTCTGATCTCGGCCTTTGTCACTATCGGCACGTTCACCATGACTGCAAGTCTGCAACTGCCGACATCGTGACCAGCACTATGTCTGAGGCATAGGGTTTGGCTCATGGCGCAATATTCAGATATTTCTCGTCATTACGCTACTGCGTCGAAGGTAAGGTGAGACAAAACAGAGGTCATGTGCTGACGAGAAGAAAGCAAGTCGAGTGTATTCGAGCCTGATCTTGCCAACAGCGAGACAAGCGTTTCGAGCTTCTACCAAGATGACCCGCATTGCAGAGCTGATCACATAATACATCGTAAATGAATTCTGACACATCATGTACCAGCTTTCTACGCCTCCTCAGGGATTACAAATGTCAGTTGCATGATATTCAAGACTCGCTACCTGAGATCCCGCAATGGGATGTTATTCCGAACTCCGAAGTCATTGTTGAAGTATAGATCAACCAACGGAAAGAGCAGAGGCCTAGAGGTAGGAGTACCAAATCTTTCTTTTTGCCAATGAAGATGAAAATTACCCCTTGAAATGGCGCTAATGTTTGTAATTCCTGAGGAGGTGTACAGAGAGACGTCAAAGCTGTCTTGGCTGTGTGGAGGCTTCGGGGAGTGTGGAGACGTCGGCGGATCATCTTGCATGCTGCGAAGCTAATCTAGTCTGCCCATATATACCCGCTTTAGCAAAGATCGAGCTCGGGAGGCAAGCCAAGACTCTCGCGGCGGACACAAATCACGGGTAGAGCCTAGAAGCCGTTCGCCAGGATAAGAGTGTCATCTAAGTAACGGAACGGGCTGTATCCGCTATGGGGCACTCGGGCTTAGTCCCAAGCCACCCGCGTCGTTTGCGATCTCGAGCAACAATAAACTTCATTGTCTACCACCCTTAAGTCACAACTAGGGATGACAGAAGATCACTCAGGCTAACATTTTTGTCGACTTTTTCGATAAACTCTGTGCTTGGCCCAGTTCAACAAGCTCCAAATTCCCAAGATCGTGACCTTGAGACTGAAAGGCGGTATACATTCAGGACGAGGATGACGATCATGGATCAACAGTTGTCTTAGGGATGACGCGATCTGTAAATCCCCGGATAGTTTTTGACACCATCTTGATTGAGGAAACAGGAAGCCGAGAGCCGAGTCTGGATCCAACATCAGTCTTGTCTCATCCACCCGAGGCATGTCTCGGTTGCCTATGCAGTCATGGCCGCGTAAGTCAACGCTCCGGAAGTAAAAAAGCGGTGGACATTGGAATGTGCATCGGGCTTGGTGTGAACTCTCAAGCTAAACAACATGTGGTGGATACCGGCGACGGAAGCGGAGTTTGAGTCTTTGACCGGGAGCCTTCTTTCCGCCCCGGCAATCACATCAAGATGTATATCATTCAGGTATATATAGAACTCTTTTCTCTGCAGTTATTTAAATCACCACAACGCTCACTCAGTTCGCAAACACAACCCACCAGCACACCCCGCATCCTCCTTTTAGCATTCCCAACCCCGTCCACTTTACAATGAAGTTCTCAAACGTTCTCTTCTTTGCCTCCGTGGCTCTCGCCGCTCCTACCTCTCAGGAAAAGCGACAGGGACCCACGGTCGTAGGAACCATTCTGGACGCCGTAAACACGCTGTCTGTGACCACGCAGACAAACCTTGACCAAATCAGTGAGTCTTGAATCGTCACTTAGGGTGAAACCCCAGGTTACTAACCTATTAGACACTATTGTCGCCAGTATCAAGGACAATGTTGGAGCTACCATCGCGGTTGAGGTTCAGGCTCAGCTCAAGCACAACCTCAACGCAGTTGCCGCGGCTCTGCAGACTGCCGCCGTGACCATCACCACAGCCACGACTGCCGCCTTGACCGGCATCGGCGGCCAAATCCAAGCCCTCACCGAACAAGAAGTCCAAGACCTCACTACAGCTGTTCAGCAAGCTATTGAGATTGTCGGCAACATCTCTGCCACCGTGACCATCATCGCGACCGATCTTCGCCCGGCTGTCAACGCTCTCTTAATTACCGAGATCAACTCAGTCAAGGCCGCCATCAACCCCTTCATTTCCCCCATCTTAACTTTCATCAACGCTGCCCGGAGCTTTTCTGCTTCTGCCACCGTTGTGGTCACTGGTCTTACCAGCCTTCTGCAGAACGTGGTTCCCATTTTCAGCCGCCTCTTTACCACTTTGGGCCTCTCTCTCCTCGGCCTTCCTTCTGTCTAAGTTTCGCCGGCAAAATAAGACAGTTATGTTGAGCCTATCATGCAGAAAAAACCCTGGGAAGGGCTCATCATTGCAGACGTTTGGGAGCTATGGGTGGTTGTTGAATTTGAGCGATGTTCACATCGGGCGACACTCATTTATATAATCATTATCATCAACTGAATCTAGTTTTAGCGTGGACACATTACTCCACCGTTAATAAAACAATAAGTGGCTTACAATTTTATATTCCCTTCTTCCATTAGTTGAAGGCTGAGCACCGAGATAATTCCTATACGCGTGATCATTCAAGGAAAAAAGACGTGATTCGACCAGCTGGGGAAAAAGCTGACACGCAAAGCTTCGCAAGGCCTATTACACTTTCATCTCACCTGGAAATAACCGCGTCGTAGAGTGAGAATTACAGAGACTAAGGTGCATATCTAGGACTGTGGGATCTGTCAAAGGAAGACTCTGCACGGTCACGAGAACTTGGCTTGTCAATTGATTGAGCAAGAGTCAACGTCTAATTAACTTTAGACGAATTACATATCAATTAGTCTCACCGCAGAGAATGCTTCATGACCTAGTCGTCCTTTTAGATGATTGTTGTCTTAGCAATGTTGTTCTCGATGAAGAGACATTAAGCCTGAGCAGTCTTAGCTCAAACTTATAAACCTACATCGAAATCATGCTTATTTGAAGTTTGATGGAGTCTATCTATTGTTTTCGGTAATTGTAAGGCATCAGAGGGTCTATCGGTGTCCAAGCCGCCATCCATGTTCCTCAGCATCTTGGGAAACATTCGGTAAATAAACTTAGCTCATGAACATCATCCCGTCACGATTCAATGTACTAAGTATGAGAGCATCCGTGAAGTGGATTTTAACATAAGACTTCAGCAGGATCACCGTGGGAGACAACTTTGAGACCAGACATTCACATGATGACTTCCAAGTCGTTGAGTAATTAAGACATATTATATACGAAATCTACCATGGGTCATAGATCAACTAAATAGTTGCATGCAAAACTTTGGCATCTTGGGTATAACTATCTGTATACCCCAAAGAGGCATTTACGTTGGGACCAGCTACAGTACCTTGGACACGAGCAATATAAATATTGGTGAATCTCCTCGGCGGTCATACAGACAAACAAGAACAATCAAGTTCTTTATTGAACTTGGGAGTTGGCCTTGTTTCTCCCTTTATATAGTCTAGGTAAGAGTAGAGCCAAGCGTTGAAAAAGCGGGCAGAGCAGACAACTTCATCACTCTTTGTCACTTTACACTGCTCGTGCTTATCAACGCTTCTATTATGCGAATGAGTAGAATTACCTTGTTTCCCAAATCAGTCCCGTTCACACCAGCCGGCACGATGCTTTAGTTCCCCTGATTTCATGTTTGCCCATTCCCAATTAGCACACGCGGTAGGGATACCGGCTCCAAATTCCCAGAAGCCGACCCTTGTTGCTTTTCTTTGCAAAAGGTAATCACCAGATTGACACACCCCAAACTCTCTACTTTAGGAAATCGGTGGCTTCACATTCGCCATCTTACTTTGGGCCAAATGGTGCCAGTCCGTGGCTGAGCCGACCTAGAGCGCCTAGTAAACATGCCGAACCGCAGTCTTTGGTCTTGTTTCCCACTACTCGAAACTCACTCCACCTCTAACCAAATTCGAAAGCTGGAGGAGGATTGGACTTAGGCAACTGGAATGATGGATCTGCAAGAGTCAGTCAGTCTACGTGATAAATTACAGCGTATTCCAGTCATCAACAGCATTCTCTCAACATCCATACGAGCTGCCCCAATACAAGACTTTAGTAATGATTCCCTGAATATGCTGCAATCACGTCGCCTCATTGATGTCGTTGCTCTGCTAGTTGACGAATCCGCGTAGAGTGGGTTAGTCAAATCGGATCAGCAACTTCCGGTGCGACACAGTGGGGAAGCCCACAGAAAACAGCGTCTGGCCTGCTTGAGGAAATCGTAGTGACACCCACTAAAGCCACATACATGCTCTCGGCTCTCGGCATCGTCCGCAACCAGGGGACTGCATTCGAGGCAAGGGTTTTGACCTGATTAATCTGTCCTTGGACCTGCCGAGCATTAAACCAAGCCCATGCGCAGACGCCTTCTCCGGATCTACAACGAGACATGATCATTTATTATCCATCATTAGACATCGTGAAATATGTTTTGGGAAAACGGACCCTTCGATCAAAATAGGAGACTCTGGACAGCCCTGTGGTTCATCGTACCTTAGGTATTGATTGATATGCCTCGGATCTATAGTTCCTATGACGATGGGCACCATCGAGGGCTCGCGGAATGCATTGTGGTACAAGGCCCACCTAATGGAATGCTAGTTGTCGAACGAAAGATGCGAGATATACGCCTTCAGGAACTTTGTTTGCGTAATCATGAGAAAGGTTTGAGCGCCGTGCTGATAGGAAAACGGTCTCGATCCTTTTAGTTTGCAATTACGCTTTCGTAACATCACGGGGGTCTAGGTTCGATCCGATTTAGTGGTAGCCCAGGGCGTGTTCTGGAACTAGGTGATCAGCTGTGAAGATGAACACATAAAAGCGTTGAAGATTTGGGTTCTGCAGAAAGGCTTGGTAAAAATTCTTGCATCATCATTAACTGCTCGTCGTCGTGGACTGCAATACTATTTCAAAGCCTACTGTTAAGGGACCTCTTTCTTTTAAACACGGCCGTTCGTCGAACGCCTGTCGTGGCACAATTCGACACCTCATCATATCTTGAAGATGGCGAACCCCAACAGGAAGTCGACCATCACAGACATCGTGATCCCCGAAAATCTTCTCAGAGCACCGACGGCAGATTTCCACAGGCGCAGTCGTCAAAAGGAGCTGGAGCTCTCTGCCGCAGAGCATGGTCCGGTTCGGCACGCTATCGATGCCCATTACAGCCAGATCCAACGCGGTGATGTCAATAGAACCCTCAGTATCTCCATCACTCGCCCCGAACCAGCCCTTGTGGAAGACGGCGGCCACAAGCCGAGAGGCAGCCAGTCAATTACGACCGAGGAAACCGCATCGGACAATGAAATCCAGGTGCAGTTCCCTACGGTTGTCACCCACATCCAGTTCGCCGATGATCCGCCAAGTCCAAATACAAACCTATTCAACTCATTGAGCACGTATTCAATGAGCGAAGAGAGCTCAGGTCTGCCGAATACCTACACTGAGAAGGACCCTCGCGCACGAAACTCATTCCACCCACGATGGTCAGCCAACCTCGCAGTACCACCGCCAGACGTAAGACGCGAAAGGTTTGAAAGCATTGTACCGCCTTCCATGCAGAGGACTGCACGCAGACTCAGTCGGGCTGTTCGGAGGAGCAGCATCTACGACGTCTATGAGAAGGCAAAGGTGAGAGGCGCCGAGATGCAACGCAAGCGATGGGCGCAACTTCTCTTCGAATACACCTTTTACTGCTTCTTGCTGGCATTCATTTACTTCGTCCTTATCGGGCTCCCTCTCTGGAAAGGCTCAGTGTACTGGATGTACTGGCTGGCGAAGACCAAGTTCAACGTTACAGCTGGCTTCACCATCACGCTTGGCATCGCTCTTGTGTAAGCAATTTTGAGCTCAACTGAACCACTGAATTGACTACTAATATTTCTCTCAACACAGGTACGCCTATACACCGTTGTTCGTCCTCTTCGAGAGTGATCCGCCGCCGGCTCCCGAAATCCCGAACACAGATCCTGCTACCAATCCCACAATCCGTAAAACCGCTCTTCTTATTCCTTGCTACAAGTCCGCCAGCATCGTTGGGGCAACTCTAGACGCAGCTATAAAAGTCTTTCCGCCTTCGCACATTTTTGTCATTTCGAACGGCAACTCACCCACTCCACTCGACAACACCGAGGAAGTCTGCGAGCCTTATGGAGTCACACACCTCTGGTCCCCTATCGGCTCCAAGATCGTCGCGCAGTTCGTCGGGTGTTACGCCGCCAAGGACTTCGACGATGTGCTGCTTATTGACGATGATTGCACACTGCCCCCCAACTTTCCCGTTGTTGGCGACCGCCTGACTGGCAAGGTCAAGTCAATCGGTTACACCATCAAGAGCGTTGGTCCCAATGCGTCGAAAGGGAACTACTGCCAGCAAGCGCAGGATTTCGAGTACAAAATATCTGGTCTTCAGCGTGCATTCGCGGGAGTGATTGGCAGTGCAACCTTTCCTCACGGCGCCATCTCGCTTTGGGACCGGGAATTCCTCATCGAAATCTTTCACGATCACCCTGGGTTCTCGGTGTCTGAGGATTGGTTCTTTGGTCACAGTTGTCGCCGGCTGGGAGGTCGCATCCAAATGTGCTCCGCCGTCTTTGTGGAGACAGAAACCCCCCCTGCGGTGTTCTTCAGCACCGGTGGGAGCCGCGGTGGCTTTGGAGAGATGACTGTCTTCAAGCAGAGGTTCTTGAGATGGAACTTCTTCTTCGTTAACGGCATATGGTATAACTTAGCCTACATTGTCGGTAGTTGGAAGCTGGGGTGGTGCGAGCCTGGCGCCAAGCTCTTCGTCTTCCAGGAGGTAAGTGCAATACAATTCTACACTCAATATGGATGGACTAACGAGAATCCTAGATTTACGAAACCCTTCTTTATCTTTTTACTCCCTTCATACTTCCCATATCACTTGTCCTCCAACCCGCACTCTGTGCCTACCTATTTTCGGCTACATTAGCGTTGTACTTCATCAATTCCCTCATTTTCAACGAAGTTCATTTGCGGCTCAAGAATGAGCGTGTCGGTTGGGGCGTCTTACTTATTTACTACGTACGTAACGTACCGTTCTCCCAATCATAACTGATACTAACACAACTCCAGATGCCCTATAAGGTTATTCTCACAGGTGTCAACGTTGTTAGTTGCTATTGGGCCATTTTCAAATACGGCAACTACTTTGCAAACCGCCACCCCAAAGTCATCGAGGATGAACATGCCGTTGAGATTGTTCTTCGTCTAGAAGAGACAACCGACAAGGAAACCGACAAGGAAACGACTACAACAGGAGAAACTCCACGTGCTCCGTCGCAAGGTCGCAGGATGACTGTAACTTCAGTTATTACGAAGATGAGCGTGTCTGGAGACATTCCCGTCCCTCCTACCCTACTTCCCCGAAACCAATCGCGAGACAAGGCTGCAGAAAGAAGGTCCAAGGGAATGAGCATCCAGTTTGCGGACTTGCCTGCGCCTGGCTCTGCCGCGAATAGGCTCTCAAAAAACTTTGGACCGAAGCAGGAGGTTTAACTACGGGTACGGGAAGCAGAGTGCAACTACTAGCTACCATTCAAAGTTTCATAATTCTTTTACGTCCAATTTATAGTCTGAAGCAACTTGTTCTTAGCTACATAAACCATTAGAATGTATTGCAAAGTTTGAAGATTGAACAAGCTTCGATGATGGATTATGTTGCGCTGTTTCGCATCTCCACTGTTTCCACGCCCATCTTCTCTTCTATGTGCATCTTGACATCACTTTCATGGACGATCTTGATGTCGCCGAAGATCTCGTCAATTTCTTCCAGAGATTTGCCTAGATATAAGTGTTAATCCTGAACTTTTCCCAACGAGATGCAAGCAGAAAGACAGCATCTGACATGGGAAAGTACGAAGCGTAAAAAGTTCCACTGACCTCTGGTCTCTGGATAAGCAAATGCAAATACAATCGCGCAGGAGGCGTTTGTTAGGACGAAAAGGATCTAAGTTCCTCGTTAGATGTTGCTGTGGGTTCACAAAGTAATTACTGGCTCGACCCACGTAGTATTTCCATCCCACCTCTGCCAAGGCGATAGGCGAGCACTGCGTGATGATGAGACTGATTGAGTAATGGATGACTTGTACGATGGCGTTTGCCTTAGCTCGGAGCTCTGTAGTGAAGACCTCGGGGCTGGAGATATCTGTCAGCATAGGGGAACTCAGATGATAACTAGTGATCAAACTCACGGAATAATCCAGGTCATAGGGCCTAGCAAAGCTGAGTAGTTCGCTGAAACGGCGAAGATGCAAGCAATAAGACCGCGCTGTGCAGCAGCGTTCGTTGGCATACCGGGACGGGCAGGGAATACGGCAGCTATGATGGTGATGATCATGTAGCAAATTGACAGGAGTGAGGAGCTGAAGATGAGAATTTTTCTGCGAGCGATTCGATCGACGAAGAACAATGAAGCAAAACAAGCAATGGGTCCGACGGATCCATACAGTCCACTGACGAGGAGTTGCCGGTCCTGGTCGAACTGAAGAGTAGCGTAGATTGCGGTTTGGTAGTATTGCACAAATGAGATTCCAGAGAGCATCGCCGCAGCCCAGACAAAAGATCCAACAAAGAGGCGGTTGCGGAAGGCTGACGTCCGGAAGAGATCTGCCCACGATAGTCGGCCTTGAGCTTGTTGCTCTTCCGAGATGTTAATGTGGATTAATGTGAACTCGGTCTCACACCATGCGTCGTTAGTTCCGTCGTGGTGATAACTGAGAAAAGCCCGCCTGGCTTCATCGTGGCGGCCTTTAAGCAACAGCCATCTAGGCGACTCGCTAAGAAACAACACGCCGACACCAAGCAAGAGAGCTGGGATACTCTGGAGCGCAAAGCCAAGTCTCCATTGATTCGAGCTGTGCCAGCGACCTTCACCTACACCAGTCCACAGCGCCACAAAGAAACCCCAAGCGACCACTTGACGGATGTCAGCATTCATATAAGGGATATCACGATAGTCTAGACTTACTCATTTGATTGACCGCTGTGATCTTCGCTCGTTGATTTGTCTAGATCAGATTAGCGGGGAACCTCCGACTTTAGGCTAGGGCTTGTGTCGCGCCTTTGCAATCTCAGCGCCAAAGACGGGAGCAACGCCAGTGATTGTTCCCACAGCAAATCCGACAAGAAGGCGACCTATAATGACTATAGGACAATTAGTTAGTTTTTACCGTTTTGTCCAGTAATGGTTGCTTACGCATTGCCACATGGGCTGCTCCGGCCATCAAGGCACCGCCCAGAACACCCCAGATGCATCCGAAGGCGATGGCCTTGCGTCTGCCAAGCCAATCACTAGTAATACCGACTGATGCGCTACCAAGCCAAGCTATTCCACGGGTTAGTATGGAATAAATACGTACAAGCGAAATCGACATCAATCACCTCCAGCTTGATAGACAGATACGATGGCACCCCGAAGAGATGGACTGGGATTTCCAAAGTGAGATAGGAACGAGGTCAAGGCTAGACTCGGCGTTATAATTCCAGAGTCACTATCTTTTGTCAGTTTGACACAAGAACAACAGGAATGAATGGAACTGTCCTTACTAGCCGTAGAGGAACCCACCGATTCCCAGAAACAGGGCAGTTAGAAAGGGCTTATCAAGCCAAGAATAGAGCTTCATGGCTGCAGAAGTTTGTACAGACAACACTAAAGGTAATAGCCAGAGCAAGCACTGAACTCGGGAATGGTATCTGTCCGAACTTCATATCTAAGTACGGGATAATTATACCCGACCAATCCCAGAACCCAGCACGCTAATGACCTGTCACACCCCGCACCATATCTCACGTGCGAATCTATTTGGCTAAGCAGAATGCGGGGTAGGATGAACATCAAATCATTATATCAAGTTAGCCCTCTGCCCAGCCTTTGCAGGCCGCGGTAATCATTCTGGCAACGTAGAATTATGCGGGGGTGGCTTGTATTTGCAGACAAGGTCGGCAGTTGACATGGCAGTTGAGAGCAAGGGCCGGCCGTCGACAGAAAAGCGCAACCTTTGAGCTCGATCTTCAACGAGGAAGAGTGACCTCTGCTCTGCCATCTTCCTTTGTTCTTCTCTTTCTCACTGCCTTGAAATGTTTGACAAGATTCTCTTCGCCCTGGCCATCCTGGCGGGGTTTTCTTATTTCGCCTTGTCATTCCCACGCGTAAGTCCTCACCGCTTCTTCGCGTCGCATCCTTGACTGACACAATGTCAGTTACGACAAGAATGGAAACTTCACTCCCACCGTTCACAGCTACCGCCCGGGCCCAAGACAATTAAAGTCGGCATCAAAAAGCCATGGCTGTGGTTTCAGGAACTCAGCAAAGAATACGGAGATGTAGTGTACCTACAGCTGGGGCCAACCCCGACAATCGTGCTGGGCTCTGCGCAGGCAGCTTGGGATCTTCTCGAGAGGCGAGGTGCAGTCTATTCCTCGCGACCTCGTTTTATCATGGGAGGCGAGCTTTTGTCTGGGGGCATGCGGGGACTCATGGCTCCTTATTCCTCGTTTTGGAGACGATGGCGAAAATTGTTGCATGGCGGCTTTATGCAACGCCAGAGCGAAACCTATCGTCCGATTCAGAGTCTCGAATCGAAAGTTCTTATGCACGACCTTTTCACAAATCCGACCGACTTCCGCAAACATCTTGAACGATACGCAGCTTCGGTCATTGTCACCGTGACTTACGGCCGAAGAGTCGAAGACGTAACAACCGATATTGTAGTCCAGCGAAATGCTGAATCAATGGAACGTCTTACAATGGTCAAGTAAGATTTTTCTACCCTATCCTCTGGCGTCTTTTCTCATAAGCATAGTATTCCGGGCAAGTTTGCAGTAGAACGTTACCCTCTGCTGAAATACGTTCCAGCGATCTTTGCGCCGTGGAAGGCTCAAGTTCTTCAGCAACGGGACAAGGACATCAAACTCTATACGCAGCTTATGGATGAAGTCCGTGAGAAGGTTTCGAAGGGCACTGCGCCAACTTGTTTTGCCAAACACCTCCTACAAGAGCAAGAAAACCTCGGAATGACTGATCTTGAAATTGCATACACCGCAGGATCTCCGTTCGGGGCTGGGGTGGAAACAGTAAGCCCAGTTTTACTTCTTAGGGATGACTGCGTGGATACTAACCAATATGAACAGTCCGCCGGTTCCCTTGCTAGCTTCTTCCTCGCTTGCGTCAAGTTCGGGTCACAGTTCATTCCTCGAGCGCAAGAGGAATTAGATAGGGTTGTCGGGTTTGAACGCCTTCCTACATTTGATGACTTGCCCAGACTCGAGTATATAAGAGCAATCGTCTCGGAAACTCTACGTTGGCGGCCTGTGGCGGTATTGGGAGGCACTCCTCATGCAAGCACAGCCGACAATGTCTACAAGGGCATGTTTATTCCGAAGGGGAGCACCATTATTGCGCCCCTCTGGGGCAGTGAGTTTTCTATTCACCACCACTAGTTATATACTTCTAACATACAATCCCCATTAGTTCACCTCAACGAAGCCGATTTCCCTGAACCCCACGAGTTCAGACCCGAGCGCTTTTTAGAAGAACGAAACTACCCCGGCACCCTTGGTCACAGTGCATTTGGGTGGGGTCGACGCATCTGTCCTGGTATGCATCTTGGCTCTGCCTCAGTTGCAATCAACATCGCACGCATCCTGTGGGCGTTTGAGATCAATCCAGCCAAGGGGAAAGATGGCAGGGATATTGAAGCTGACATGTAAGTCGAGTCACAAATATGAATGACGCGACACTAACATCATCTTTTAGTTTCGCCTACTCGGAGGGGTTCAACTCAAGTCCTCTCCCATTCCCCTGTTCAATCACACCCCGCTCTTCCAGGCAAGTGGAAGTGATTGAGAGAGATTTCCAGGATGCTATAGAAGATCTGAAGGCATATACAGTAGCTACCAACAAGGTCTCTTGAGAGTGACCAAATATTACAGTGGAAGGCCAATAGGCTATTGAGTTATGGCACTGCCAACTTCAAGGGCCGTGCAAATACAAACCCCCAGGATTTAATCAAAGGCAATAGTTTCTCAAGCTTGGTTCTGCCCATCTGTGAGTTTCAGGACAAGTTGTTCTTCAAGTTTGAGCTAGAGTCTTAGTGGCAACGTCTACTTAGACGCATCAATGCACAAGTCCACGTTTTGACAACAAGCCCTTGAGTATGGCATGAATGATGCTGCTTGCGTCAAGTTATTATATTACGGACCACTTAGGTCAAGGCACCCCATCAAATTCTAGAGGCCAAGGTTAGTCAATTCTTGGAGGATTAGTTGTAGTTACAAGACGCGATGCCTTGACCAAATGTGATCCTCGCTCTCCTAACAGTTCGTTATGATTTTTTTGATCTCAATACATCACATCACAATATATCACTTTAGAACGGAAAGATTTTATGACGCGTCTGTATTTGCAATTGACGCGGGTGGCACCACTATGTATGTCCAAGATATTCAGGCCGACGCAAGAATTAATGTTACAAGAAGAAGAAACAGGTTTGAGTGCGCGAGAAAGGTCTCGCTCACTGGTCACGCTATCGGTGTAACGTGGCGCCCGTGTCCATTTAGTTCAGGGCGCGGGCGTGTCGTCGAGAAACGCTGGAGCCAGCAGTCTCCTTCAGCCACTGAATGAAGGTCTCAAGGGTGAAGGTCTCGGGGAGGGTGCTGGAGTTGTCGCTGCCGCTGTCAGCGGTGGCGGACTGGGACGCAACGGGGACGAAGGCGGTGGTTGAAGGGACGACCGAGTTCGCGGCAGGAGCAGTAGTGGGCTTGCTGGGAGCGATGACCGAGGTGATAAGGCTCGTGGGGGTGGCGATGGGGGTAGCAATCGTCGTGTTGGTGGCAGCAGGAGCAGAGACAACGGGAGTAGAGTCACCGGAACCGGAGCCGGAGTCGGAGCCGGGGCCGTACAGAGCAGGTCCGGGAATCTCGTAGCTCTCGAGGTTGGCGTAGGGGTTGAACAGGATTCCGGCGTCCTTGGAAGTGTACAGAGCCGTGCCCAAGACACCCTCGGGGTTGTCAGTACCGGAGCCGGTGATGGCGATGTTGAAGCACTGGGGGTAGTTCTGGGCACCGTTCTCAGAGCCGGCACCGTGCATGGCAATGATCTCGTGGCGGAAGACGTAGTTGCCGGCAGCCAGAGTCTCGGGGACGGTGGTGACCCAGGTGTTGTTGTTGGCGATCATCCCAGCGGTAGCCCATGTCTGGGTCGACAGGTCAATGCCACTCTCGTCAATCTTGACCCACTTGAGGGTCGTCTTGTCGGCGGCGGAGCATTCGCCCTCGCACTTGGCGACGTAGGTCAGGACGGGACCGATGTGGGACTCGGGCCAGACAGACCAGTTGAACTCGACAGTGCCACCGGCCTTGACGGAGGCGGAGGTGGCACCGGGCTCGGCCTTGATGTGGCAGATGATGTCGGAAGTCGCGTAGGCGTCAGGGGCAACAAAGCCGTTGTCGAGGTTCTCGGCCGACCAAGCAGGGATATCAGGAACCGACTGACCGTTCTGCTTGGCGTAGTAGTAGTCGAGCTTGTAGCCTTCCTGGGCAACTCCGTCGGTCTTGAAACCAGTGACGGTGCCGTGGGCGATGGCGGTGGAGGCGAAGGCGCCGAGAAGGGCAGCGGTGATCTTGAAAGACATGTTGATGGATGGAATGGGTGTATGGTGGTTTTTGGGTGAGTTGAGTGAAAGTGAGCGACGAGTGATGTCGTTGGTTCAAGAAAGTAAAGAGAGTAAGAGTAATTCAAACGAACGAGTACCAGCTTCACACAGTGAAGAAATGAATGGAATAGTGAATGGAGAAATGAATGCGACCTGCAGCGTTGAGTAGAACGGAAAACCAGACTTTGGCCGATGGTTCTGGCTCCTTTATAGTGATCGTAGCCATCTGTTTGTTGCCTCTGTTTTCACGGGGTTTCTGTTGCATCCTTGTTTGCCAGCCCATGTTTATCGGGTGCGAATTCAGAGTGGTGGAATTTGAAGCCAGTCTCAGCGTCGTGGAGACTTTCTCTGCTTTGAGAAACAAGTCCGGCCAAGACAAGCAGGGTTTGCTGTTTCAGACCCAATGCGCAACCATCTGGCAGATTCAAGCGCGCGGCAACAACGAAATTCCAGATGAATGCGAAACAACGTTAACTCGTTTATGGTAGTCGGCCGATCGTTTCAGGTGACCGCGACCGTGCCATGCGCTGGGAAAGAAACGGAAAATCAGGTACGCCTTGGCGTCATTTCCACCGTTTACACCCACCGTGTTCTCTCCTTGTGTTCTCTCCTTGTGTTCTCTCCTTGGCTTCGCATCTCCTTTCTCGTTGCTTTTCAACTACTGAATCATTGAGAACTTTCCAAACAAAACTACAAAGATTGAGGTCCAATTGCATCTAACCACGGAGTCGAGTTTTCCAGGTGAAATGACGAAAGTTCAAGAAGTCCCCGCGTCTCAGGCTGAACGCTCACCAAGGGGCGAGATCCACAAAGACAAGCAAGGGCGGCGGTAAAACGCATGAACGACAGGGTACGGAATAGGAGTTTTTCATCCATGGTACCCAAGAAATTCGCTTATGCTTGTTTCTTTACGCCAAGTGCAAGGTCCAAACGGATCTACCTACCCAGCCCACCGTCATTATCTCCGGCTACGTCAGGTCAGGTCATCACCCTGGATAAAGCTGATGCCTCGTTTTGATTAAGTTATTCGTGTGCATAATAGCCAATGAAATCCAGCCGCGGTGTATCAAATACTCTTCTCTACTACCTAGTACACGTGTATTATTTCGCTCACCTCTCGAAGCAAGCTCCTCTCCTCGGCGCTACAACCGGAGAAATTAGGGCTCGGCTCTTATTAGGTTCTTAATCAGATCTTGACGCTCGTGGTTGGAGGAATATTCTCAGAGGTGGTTGCGGGAGGCCGGATCGTTGTGCGTTGAGTAGTTTCCAATTCGCTTTCCCCTTGGGCCCATGTTGCTTACGGGTAGTATCTCTAAGCCTGCATATAACGAATACAGTCCTTGAACCGTAGCACATTCTCTTCTTGTCTTTAATTGCCTTTGTGTCTTTGGCAGTTGTGAAATCACCAAGGTCTGCTTTATTCTCCAAACACAGCAATGTTGAGGAGTTTGCCTAGATCGTCATCGAACTTTCACTACTGTGTTTCCAAGATATGTGCAAGACTGGGTTGGACTGGTTAGCAAACCTGCCTGTTTTTCTTTGAATGCAAAACTGCATAGATCGTCTCTGAGGCCAAGACGTTGTGGCTGATTCACCTTAAATGGAAAAGGGAAAGTGGCGGGTGACTAGGCCGGTCGCCCATGCACAGTATCGTGCCAAGCACTGTGTGGTCACTGCATAGTAGTTCGTATACCCTGAAGACATCGCTTCTCACTAGGAAAATAGTTAAACTTTATACTTCCAGCCGTGTTAAAGTATTCTATATCTGGATGGTAGTTCTGCGGCCAGTGACTAGTGCCATCAAAGTCGAAGCTAACATTTTATCGCACCCGAAACTTAATCTACGAACTTAATCGAATTACCCCTGTACTGCATCCTCAAAGGCAATTTGTATTACTCACGGAAACGGAAAGAAAGAAATAGGTATGGCGGGTTTGTATCATATCGATATCAAGATATTGGCATTTGTGGCCACCCAAAGGGAAAGCATTGTAGGACCTCAGCCCAATACGAACAACTGGGCCACGGTCTCTTGAATGGGCAATCCATTTATTTGCTAACAAGCGCCTCATCCATCAGAAGCCAGGACACTTCACTCCAGAATAAACGATCTCAAAAAGGTTGCGAAAGGTTCCCACAGAGTGCATCACACCTTTCTGCCTGGCATCAAAATTTATGAAGATTGAATTCCTCATTATATCTAGTAAATCTACATTCAGGGCAAAAAAAATGTAACTCGAAGAATAAAGCTACCATCACACTTGCGTGTCGACTCTCTAAAGATCGTCCGAGATGGGGTCCAAGCCCACGGCCGGTCCAAGACGAGACTCAAAGTAGAACCTCAAACGCTCAACCAGCGCACGATCAGCCATGAACCTAGCAAACTCGGCAGGGTTTGTGGCAGTCTCGTTCCAGAGGTTGGGGAGACCACTAGGAGTAGGCACATCGTGACGAACAGACCACAATCCAGAAGACTTCTGGTAGTCGGCGCTGAGGATGAAGTTGTGGAGAAGCTTGGCTCCCTCGGGGTGGGGAGCGTCCTTCAGGATAGCGGCAGTCTGGGGCCAAGAGACATACTTGCCCTTGGTGGGCCTAGTGACCTTGACGGGATCGGTAGAGCCGAATCTTGCGGAGGCAGCGAACATACCAGCCGATGTGCTGTTATCCTGCTTGACGAGGGTGGAAGGTGTCTGCGTGCCGCGAACCCAGCGAGGGTTCAGGGCGATGAGGTCGTCGAGCCAAGAAACGCCATACTGCTGCATACTATAAAAGGTCAGCACTGCGTCGTGTAGGGTGAGAAACTGAGCACTTACATGAGATAGAAGGCCCAAAGGACCGCGTCATCGTCATTCGGGTAGGTGAGAACAAGCTTGTCCTTGAACTCGGGGCGCACCCACTCATCCCATTCAACGGGGGGCTTGACGTCGGGGAGCTTGTCGGTGTTCATGGCTCCAGACCAGAAGAAAACATACACGCCATACCACGCGGCGGTGTCGTCCTTGAAGGCGTGTTCGATCTCCTCGAAACCGCTGGGCGCGTAGTGAAGGAGGGCGCCCTGCTGAGCCCAGCGGGGGTAATCGTGGAGGGTTTGGAGAATGACGCTGTCGACATAGACGGCGTCCTTTCCAGCGGCGAGCTGCTGATCCAGGCGAGCGTCGTGATACTTGGAGAGGTCCACGGTGACGTTGAGAGTGATGCCGGGGAATCGCTCTTCGAAGGCCTGCTTGAGGCGATTTTGCTGGGTCGCCTCGTCTCCACCGTGCCAAAGGGTCACAACGTCACCCTCAGCCAGAGCGGCCTTGTAAATCGTATCGAGTGATCGGGTCTCATACTCAACCTCAGCATTGAAGCCGAGAACTTGGTCATAGCCAAGCACGCGGCCTGCGAGGAGGGAGGTGGCGACAAGGTTCCGCAACATTGTTTCTGACGTGGCGATTAAGGAGTGGGAAGAGAAACAAGAAGATCAGCTGTTGCTTGAGAAGACCCGATGAGGCGGATGAAGCTGTGAGGAGGAAGGGTGAGTGAGCATTGTCAAAGACTGGAGGAGCGAAGTCTGAAGAATATATATAACTCTGGTTCGGCGATGTGCGGCGTCGCCGTGGTATCACGCTACGGAGAAATGCTCACAGTGGATTCAGTTCAGTGCGCCAAGAATCCCAGCTTCCGTTCCTAGTCGGGTAACTAATAGGAGCAGAGCTAGGGCTTCGTCAGCTCTTCGGAAAGGGATCGGAATTGCAGGGCCGTCCTTTTCGTCTCGTGTAAACGTAACCAGTGGGGCTATGCCACGAGATCTCTTGTGTTCGCGGCGAACAGCGCCGCATCATAGGACGACATTAACTCTGAAGCTAGCAGCATTCGGGAGAGATCTCGTTTACTTCAGGGAGGCAAACCCGGAGTTCATGCGACCGTACGCCCCGATTCGGCAATGTGGGCCTTTCAACTCGGCATTGCTCCATCATACCCGCGCGCGACGCTCAGTCATCCGTCGGCATCCGGGTGGGATGGGTAAAGGGCTCACCCAAAATAACCATCAACCTGCCTGATTTTGATTTTTGCTTGATTTGGATCCTGGTGGTTCGAGCATGTAAGCTTGGATATGATCACCTGTCTGCAGGGGAGTTGATAAGCTTACGTGTAGACGGAGAAATGATGCTTAATGCGCGGACCGAGCCATATGCTACACACAATTCGCATTCCCAATTCTGGATTTTCAATTCAATTGAGTATCCATTGTACTACTCAACCAAGCATCCATTTCATCACTCAATGTCTGCTTCGGTCTTCATCTGTTCAGTTGTCGTCTGCGTATTCGCCAAGCCGAAAAATATTCGCATGAACGGAAAAGACGGCTTCTTCTGATTCCGGCATGATCACATTGAAAAGTATAAAATGCGGGTCAATTAATTAAGACGTTACATCCTGCAGGTACTTGATGATGTGTCACATGTGCACCAATCGCGGATGAAGAGCGGTAAGAGATGGGATTGATTAGATTGATCCCTTCGTCTGATGTTGCAAAGAAGCTGTCGTTTATCTCGAGCGAAGCTAGGATGTGATGTGTCAAAGGATTAAGTTTGCTGGCACAGAGGCCTACCCTAGATAGTTGGCGATTTGGTCAAAACTCTAGCAAGCCACACTCCCCACCAACCCCGCGGCGACAGGACAGTGCGAACCAAGCTGCGAATCATGATGCAGCTTCACTCATGTTGCTGCCAACACACAAAAGAAGGTCAAGCCACAAGCACTGCAGCCATCAAGGAGCTGACCTAAGCAGGCAGAACAAGCTGTCCCGTCAGGCAGCCCAGGCAGGTCGTCGTTGGAGGTGACTGACTGGTGACTGACTGCTGCCTGGATGTGGCTGACGAGGCAGAACACCAGGAACCTCTTTAGGCTCAACACTTTTTGGTGTTTCTATTCCCCGCCGACAACACAACTCTGTCTCATTAATCATTAATCATTCATCATCGCCATCATCCTCCCGACTCGCGACTCTGGCGCTGTGACCTGTCGCGACTCGCCATGGCCGCCCAGACTTCGGAGTCTCGCATCGCCGACGACTGGCTCGAGGTGGACAGCGCAGCTTCGGTTGTGTCCCTGTCGACGTCAGATGACGATGACTACGCCGACGGCGACAAGGCCGACAACGACAAAGCCGGCAAAAACGGCGACAAAAACAAGAGCAAGGGCAGCGATCTTCTTGCCGCGTCCCATTCCCAGCCCCTTCCTCCCTGCGATGACGACGATCTTTACGGGCGCTCCGAAACCAGCTCCCCAGTCCCGCGTCCTCCTTCCAGCGCGGCTAGCACAACCCGAATCGACCAACACCTAGCCTCATTAACGCTGGACGATGATGTCAAGCCCGCACCCCCGTCAGTTGTTGACCAGCCCGCGCTAACTCCATACGCCAAGACCAACATCGACATCCCCGACATTACCCAGGAGAATGCCGATGACCCCAGCTTCTACTACAAGTCCCTTTGCACCGTAATCGACTGCATCGATGCCACAAGCGCAAAGGCCGTCGCCCTCGGTGCAGCGCGCATCTCCACCCTGTCATTTCTCAAATCCGCATGTGATGAAATCGCCAAACATGCCAGAGACCTCAAACCCATCCTGGACGCCTACGCCAGGCGCTGGGAAGCCAAGGGCTCGGGCATGGCCGCCGGCGAGATGCCTCTCAACGCCAACCTGCTGGAGTGGATGCATCATCTCCGCCTCCATTTGCTCAATGCCCAGGCCGAGATGGACAGAATCCAGCCACAAGAGACTAACACCGACAAATCCAGTAGCCGCTTAATCGCTGCATCCATACCCTTGCAGGCCAATGTTTCCTTGGCAGGCTGTGTTGAGGCTTTGGAGGATGCCCTCGTCACCATCGAGACCTTTATGCCCATCTTTAAAGTGTGAGTTGTCTGAATCCCCCAGTCCCACTTGCCATCCTTTTTTTTCTTTCTATTTTTCTATTTTTCTTTTTTTCCTTTTTGCGTTAACACGACTTGTAGCGACTTTGACGAGTCTCAAACGAAATGGATGGCTATGCCCGCCAAAGACGTCGAGCAGTCCCAGACGCGGTCCCATCGAGAGCCCCCGCATCCTGACATTTCACGTATTCGCCGTGAGCTTTACGCCATGAAGGACCAGGTCCGGAGAAGCTCAGTTTTTCTCAATGTGATTTACCAGACGGCCCCTCTCGCGCCTCTTCCCGACGCCCCCTTGGTGATTGATTGTATGGATCGCATTGTTGAGGCCATCTCAACTATCCTCACAAATCACGCCTCCGAGTGGATCGAATCCGGCTTGGCTTCGACTTCTCAACGGATTATCCCGTATCATCAGTTCGTCGCTCTCGACCCAGACATCCTGCACGACATCACAGGGCATCTGCAGGAACTCCAGGATCAGTTGGATGTCGCAGAGGACCAACTGGTTGGCAACTACTCGGCGGAAGTGATTCGCAACCACCAGCTTGTCTTACTGACAGAGTGCGGACACATGGCCGAGTTGCTCTCCATTGCCGACTTGATGCAGTCCTTGATACTGTCCAGTGCCTAAGCATTGGACTTTTTTTTTTTTTTTGAGTTTTGGATTTTATTTTGCGGGTGGCCTGGTTGATTTATCTGGGAGAATAACGCAGGGCTGATCTTTTGGGCGCGATTGGGTTTAATGTAGTGGAAATTCTAGCAACGGACAAAAATTGCATGGAGAATTATCATGGGGAATTTGCGCAGTTTCGACACGAATGCAAGGTTATGTTGATGCATGATGATAATTGCGCTCCTTCGTCTCATGCATTGTCGATGTTGCTCAGATTGGAGTGTACGGAAATGTGGCTGTGTACCTGTGGCTGAAGCGAACACCCGCAAACGCGTCTCACGAAATCGCCCACTTCACTTCCTTTGCAGAATCCAGATTACCCACTCCCGTCGTCGCCAACTCATCAGGGTTTAAACAAAAAGCCCGGTAGAATGCCACCGCCCAAGCGAAGCGCCGCCAGAGATGGTATCGCAGCCGCGAAAGAAGCCATCCCCATAAGGCGCTCCCTTCGTTCTGCCACGCTTCAGAACAGTCAAGCCAACGTTGACAGTGTTGAGACGCCCGAGTCCAAGTCCAAGAAACGGAGTGCACAGGAGGACGACGATGCGGAATCGAAGCCAACAGCCAAGGGCCGAAAGAAGCCGACCAAGAAGCCGACCAAGAAGCCGACAAAGTCAGCCCAGAATAATGACTCTGACAAGGCTGATGATACAGCCGACGCGCCTGAACCCTCTCAGGCTGTGTCTGAGGACCTCGACGTGGATTCCATTCCCACTCATAATCCCAACGCTCCCAGGCACGATGGTGAATGGTACTGGCTCATGAAGGCCGAGCCAGAGACGCGTTTAGAGAATGGTATCGACGTGAGATTCTCCATTGACGATCTGCGGGCCAAGGAGAAGCCGGAAGGTTGGGATGGTGAGTTCGGCTCCAGTCCCAAGTTTAATCCAATTACTCATATTCATCCAGGGATCAGAGCATACCCGGGTAAGCTAGATTAAGGCGCTTGCCGAGATTCGCAACTGACAAACGCAGCTCGGAACAACATGCGAAACATGAATGCCGGCGACAAAGCCTTCTTCTACCACTCAAATTGCAAGGAACCGAGCATCGTTGGGATCATGGAGATTGTGAAGGAGTACTCTGAAGATGGTAAGTAACCACGTTGCTCTTTTCAGTGCGATGCTTATCATGGAACTAGTGACTGCACGCCAGCCAGGGACGCCGTACTATGACCCGAAGTCCACCAAGGACAAGCCCAGATGGGATCTTGTCCATGTTGAGTTCCGCAAGAAGTTTGCCGTGAATATCACCTTGAAGGAGCTTCGGGACCTCGGCAAGCCAGGAGGGCCATTGGAGAACATGCAGATGCTGAAGCAGTCGAGACTCAGTGTGAGCAAGGTGAGCGAGACGGAGTGGAAGGCTCTGTGTGATCTCGCGGACAAGAAGGCCAAAGATGCTGGTCTGGAGCACGAAGAAGCTTGACGAAACTTATATGGGAAGATCTTGATAATTCTGAGAGCTAACAAGACTTCTGTTAATACCAACCACGATCCGTTTTGAGAGTGTATATGCATGGCAAAGGATAGCTTCCTAAGCCGAGAATAGTGAATTCAATCGTCTATTTATTGCAATGCTAGAAATGGCTCGCTAACTTCTAATGTATGAAATTGCTCAATATGCTTTTACTTCTCAAGCTTCCCCGCTTCAGATGTCTCGTCTCTGGACTGTTTTAGAAACGGAACCAATGTGGTTCCACCCGTGCCCGTCAACTCTTTCCCCTCCTTCTGGGACGAAGAACTCGCGAGGTTCTGGCGCCCTCCCTTACTGGCTTGCCTCGACGGCAAGATGATATATCGGGTGACGATTTGGATGTGCTTGTTCCTGAACAGGCTGAGAGCTTCTGTCGCAGCCGTGTACGCTTCCCGCAGCCGGTTTTGCTCCTCGGTGACTGGGGGCAACAATGCCAGCTCGCGGATGCTTCCAAGTCGAGTAATGTGCCTCAAGAAGCGTGCGTGTGGGCCGGGCATGTAGTCTCGCACCACTTCATGATAGCTCGGCTGGCCCTTCTCGGGCGTGTTGTTCCCGCTGGTAGAGTGCTCGATTCCAAGGACGATGTCGAAGAACTGAATCAGCGAGCTTTGGCCGTTGCTGCCACCCCGAAGCTGCTGCCATTCTCCCTTGCCGTTGCCTTCGTCATAGAACACCCCCCTCGGTAGTCCGGCAGCCTCCATGTTCTTGCTTCCAGCCAGGAATGGTCTGATCTGGGTGTAGAACACCATGGGGTCGCACTTTTCGTACATTCTCTCGAGCAACACACCGACACCGTCTATGCATGTGCGGATGCCATTCAGAGCCGAGATAATAACCTCGTAGTCTCTGGTCTTGACAGCGTCGATGGCTTCCATCATTGGAGGGATGATGGCGCCGGCTTTTGCTTCCATTGCTACGCTGATGAGCAGGAACCATGATTCGGACTCGGTTCCTGTAAAGGAAAGGAGAGTATTGAGGTCGGAGAGATTCGAAAAGTCGTCGCCGGCACACGAGAAGTTCCATAGGTTTGCAGCCGCGTATGTCAATACGGGAGGGAGTTCGAGGTATTTGGAAACCTGGAGGAAGGGAACTGTGATTTGAGGTGGTAGGATCTAGTGCCATTAGTATACAGAATAAAGGGCGAGAACATGCGGGTCTCGTACTTCTTCTGGCTTCTCTCCACCCCAAACGTAGGCATGGGTTAGGAAGGCCAATATCACGTAGGCTCTCCGCCATTCCGGTTCAGATTGTAGACGACCGGTGGACAGAATAGGGAGTTGATCGACCGCTCTCCTGATGCCATTTTCGATGAGGCTTGGTAGGTGCTGAACAACTAGTTCCCAAGGCTCGTAGTACGCATCTGGGAGCTGCTTCAAGGGGCTTTCTTCTGGAAGGAAAGCATTTCTGCTGACGGAGAATTTTCTTAGCTCAGCAGATGGGTTGATCCGCGGACTGTGTGGTAAAACGGCGTGAGGAGACATTGCAATAGAATTTGATTGATGAAGACTGAAGAGATGTGGGCTAAGGGTGTAAGTGAAGTGATAAAGTTGGCTGAGATTATTACGAGTAGAAATTAAGAGAATTAGTCTAATGAAATAGTTCATGTTCAATACCTGACACCGCCCTCTGGTCATTGTGATGCTTGCCTCTTCCGCTTCTTGAGGCACAGCCGCTTCCGTGACTCCGTGCGGGACCCGGAGGGCAGGTGACGTACGGTCACCAAAGAAACGGTGGCTCGGGGGCAATTGGATCCATCACATAGCCTTGTTTAGCCAATTAGATGGTCATCGGGTTCTTGAAAGGGGCAAAAGGTTCTCGTAATGTGCGGTTGGTCGCGGATCTCGGATCGCGGAAGGGACCCACATCCGAACTTCCGTGATCCGGATGTCCACCGCCTGCTGGTCCGGCATTTGCCTCAGATGGGGTTTGATGGCACATAAAGTGTTTTCTCAAGCCTGATTTTGCGGGTTAGTCGTATGATTCCAAGCCCATCCTTTCTAGCCGTTTTCTACACCTGCTCTGCCTACCGAATTACACCATGGAACTGTCAACCTTTGTCGACCGCTTGCGTAACGGGGACGCTGCCAAGTTTCCCCGCGACGCCAACTCTCTTGCTTTTGCCCAGCGACTTGATTCTCAAGACTCTTTGAGCCATCTGCGAGACGAGTTTATTCTGCCTACTAAGGCTTCACTCAAGAAGAAGGCTCTGGATGGATCTATCCCTGGTATGTTACACTGCCGGTCCCTTGACCACATAAGACTTACTCGGTTTAGGGTCCGCTACGGCCAACCGCAATGGAAGCAATGGCGTCACCGGGAGCAACGGTGTTAATGGCTCCAACGGCACCAATGGCCACACCAACGGTCACCAAACAAAGTCCGACGATGCCGACCGGGGCATTTACTTTGTTGGCAACTCTCTCGGTGCTCAGCCCAAGGCGGTTCGCAGATACCTCGACGCCCAACTTGAGACATGGGCGTCCATTGGAGTCAACGGACACTTCACCACGTTGGAGAACTCACCTCTCACTCAGTGGCAAGACCTGGCGGAGGATTGTGCCATCAAGTCCACTGATATTGTCGGTGCCTCTGCCAGCGAGATTGTCATCATGAACACGTTGACCGCCAACCTCCACATGATGATGGCGAGTTTCTATAAGCCGACTGAGAAACGCCACAAAATCATTCTGGAGTGGAAGCCATTCCCCAGCGACCACTATGCTATCGAAAGTCAAATAGTAATGCATGGACTGGACCCCGCGAAAAGCATGGTCAAGATCCAGCCTAATGAGGATTCCTTGATCCCGACGGAGAAGATCCTGGCCATTATTGATGAGCATGCCGAGGAGACGGCCCTTATTCTACTCCCCGGCATCCAATACTACACCGGCCAGCTTTTTGACATGCCTACTATCACGAAATACGCCCAGGAGAAGGGTATCGTGGTAGGCTGGGATCTTGCTCACGCCGCCGGCAACGTGGAGCTGAAGCTGCACGACTGGGGGGTCGACTTTGCGTGCTGGTGCACCTACAAGTACATCAACGGTGGCCCAGGCTCAATCGCAGGAGTCTTTGTCCACGAAAAGCATGGAAAGGTCGAGTTCGACAGCGAAACCGGAAAGCCTATTTACCGCCCTCGTCTGATGGGATGGTACGGCGGCGACAAGAGCGTGCGATTCAACATGGACAACAACTTCCTCCCAACACCAGGCGCGGGCGGATACCAAGTCTCCAACCCGTCAGCGATTGACCTGGCCAGTCTTTCTGGTGCACTTTCAGTATTCAGCAAAACCACCATGCACGACCTGAGATCCAAGGCTTTGGTTCTCACTGCCTACTCAGAGTATCTGCTAGACCAGATACTGGCTGACTCTACAGACGACACCCCTCTCTTCCACATCATCACCCCGAGGGATCCCGCACAAAGAGGAACTCAATTGAGCGTGCTGTTGAAGGATGGTCTTCTGGAGAGCGTTAGCCAGGCCTTAGAGGAGAACGGTGTGCTGTGTGACAAGCGAAAGCCAGGAGTGATCCGGGTCGCTCCGGTCCCGCTGTATTCGCGATTTGAGGATGTGTGGATGTTTATGCAGGTACTAAGAGGAGCTCTGGGGCTATGAGACAACCAGGGTCTGGCGAAATGGACAAATTGATAGATATGAATCAGCGTATATTAATATGAATAAGTTAAGCTTGCAGTCATCAACAATATCCGACCGTGTCATGTTTGTTGTTAGTAAGCCCAGTGAAAGTAAAGAAAATGATAGCTCATTATTGCAATTATTCAATTATTGGATTGCTCCTCAAACTCTCGTCTCATCGGGGTGCCTGCCGGTGTAATCCGATCAGGAAGATATCCTCGAACGGTGGTTGCCGAGGCCGACCTGAGTATTCCGCCTCGAAGCGCAGAATTCCGCTGTGAGTTGACCGGCAAAGGAAGGTTTAATTTCTTGATCGTGATAAAAGAAACACCTCAATCGTCATGCATTGTTGATTGACCAATTCGTAATCGCCACGAGGATATGTGGCCGGAAGAGCGGAAGAAGATACCCACTCCGTACTTCCGTCCATCTCCGTGGTCCGTGGTGGAGCATCAATGCTGACGCCCGTCATCCAGGCCGCATAATCTTGCAAGTTTTCTTGGTTCTTGATGGTGGCATACATCGGCTATTGCATGGCTCGGCATGATAACAAGCCGGTCGAGCATCCGGAATTACAACGTGGTCTATGAAAGATGGTGTGCGAGATCAATTCCACCGCCCGCATCCAGCAAAGCGAACAAGTTGAGAGCCGATCCCGAGTCCCCGTCCAACCCCATGTTCCCTCCCCAGTAACTCGCATCCGGGGTTTGCAGCATGGACTCGCTCAGGCCCAGAAAGGCGGAATCTAGATCGCCAAAACGGGGAGATGCCACGGCTTGGAGGCCGTTGTGTTGTAAAAATGACCGCTCCAGCGAGTCCCGTGACCTAATATTCGATGCGGCGGGACTGGAGGCGTGTGTGTTGATGTCGTTCGGCGATGCCGGAGACCTCGACGTCACGCCGGTGTTGGACGGGATTAGCCCGAAGAGCTGGCTGGAACTTTCGGTGCGCCGCAGCCGCTCTTGCAGCTCGCGTTTCTCGAGAAACTCCAAGGCGGTCGTCAGAAGCGATTCGGCGATAAGGTAATATTGCCTTGCATGTGTGTCGTGTTTTGAGCAATGCTTCAGTGCCTCTATCGACATCCGGGTGTACTTTTCAAGGATTCGACCAAAACCGCCGAGCAGACCGATGCCGAGGACGAGGGAGCTGGCAAACAGCCATGAACTAAGCGTGTCAGCACTTGGTACGAAGACTTGCAGAGGTAAACTTACACCAAGATGGGAACACGCCCAACCAGGGCCCCTCGTTTGATCAGATCCAAGATCGGATCCACCATCAAGCTTGCTGCGTCGATGCATGCATCAGCCAACCTCAGCTTTCCAGATGTCAAAGTAGACCGGGTTGAGGATATTTCCGACGTATCCGACAAGCGCTGGCACAGCTCGTACATCAAAAAGGGCCGTGACACAAGCATCACGGCATAGTAGTACGTCGATAGGATCTGGCATGCCCCACTGACCTGGGCCTGGTCGTGATTCCCGAGATCTGCGAGCATGTCCTTGAGTGGTTTGAGCCATCTCAAGGACCAATCCCGCAGCTGCAGGGAGATACCTTCTGTCAATTGCAGCGAGATCTTTCTTCGTGAGTAGATCTCAGTCACGAGTCCCTCTAGGATAAGGAATATCTGGACCGATGCATGGAGAAGATCGGGGACTTCATTGGTGCTGTCCTCGGCGGCTTGATACGGGACGGTGCAGTCAACATCGGACGTGGCCGGTGGCCGCCCCATGGAAGAGCTCAGGAATAAGTCGACTATCCGTAGACTCTTCCAGAGACGGTCTCTCTGCCGGTGGACGTCAGGCCCGAACCTGGCATTGACCTCTGTCCTGTGAATTCCGATGGAGTACGCTGCCCGGACTGCGATGCCGAAGAATAGGAACGCGCCGTTGATCTGGCAAGAGCACAGCATGTAGAGCGTGACGAGGGTGAAAGCCTGAACGGCAGTGACGCTGAGGTTTCCGCTCAGATTTGAGAATGCCTTGTCGCGAGCGTACTCGAAATAAGCCTGGGCAAGCTCCTCATCATCCATTTGGCGCCCGATGGCCAGGACGAGGAAATTGACAATTGAAGTGGCATCGTCGGGCTTATGAGTGAGATTTGCCCACAGAACGAGATCGTCGAGGAGTCTGCTATTGTCAAACAGATCGACAAGTCCCGTCGATGTCGACAGGTATGTTGTGACAGCTGAAGGGATCTGATCCGGGCACACGACAGGAACTCCAGGTATGCGACTGGATTGGTAGGCAGGGGCATTTTCGAGAACCGAGTACTTGCTCGACTGCGGCGCAAAGGCGGTTTGCCCAATCTTTGCGGTGACGAGCTGCCGTACTGACTGAAAGAAGGACAATGGCGCACAATCCCCGACAAAGATCAGCTTGCCCTGGGCATCGCAGACCAAGCGCGCCTCTCTCGGAACCTCGGTTTCGTCTTCGGGCGACCCGTCGAGTCTCTGTCTCTGATGCTGATTCGAACCTGTCGGCCTCCCAAGATCTGTGGCTGTAGGCGTTACCGGCGATGTATTCCTGGTTGACCGCGACCGAGACTCTCTATCGGAATGCGGCGGTGATCGCGGCGTCTGGCCGGTCCGTCGCCTGCGCTGCGGCGAGTAGTGGCAGTCATGAGGCCGCTGACGCCTCGCGCAGTAACTGCAGGGGAGTCTGCCGTCACACTTGACCTTGCGCGACTTGCATCCGTCGCAGGCATTGGCGATGCGGCTGCGGATGTAGCGTTCTGGCTCCGACATGAGAGTCGCCGATTCGCCGAGTCGCGATTCGCCCACGGATGATTGCGGATGTTACGGTGAAGTTGGCGTCCCACCGTGGAGATGATTCGCGGAAGCACTGTGGCGGAGCTGGAACTCTGCCGACGGAAGGCGAAATTTGCTAGTTCCGAAGCTGGATTGTATGAGTGTCCACACAAAGAAATGGTCACAGGGCCGAAGGGAGCAAGCGAGGTGGGCCGGGAACTAATAAATAAGGACGCAAGCAAATCTGATGGTATCCGGATTCCGGTCCGTGATGGAAATAAATGCCGATGACTGCCGTCATGCCAATGCTCTGCGATTGCGAAAGCCGAAGATGGTGCATGTATGCGAACATCTATATACCTCACCCGGTCTTTCTTCGTCGAAATGACTGCTCGCAATCGGAGCGTGATTCTCCCACCACCACCAATCCTCTTATCCATTCTCCGGGCTGTCCGGCTACAACCTGTTCGCTTACTGTCATAACTCCTAAGATTTTGAATTCCAACCGCACTCAATCCCTGCAGGCCCAGTATAGCCAATTCAGACGTCCGCAGATGCTTGAACTTCACAATTGTCTCTCCCACTTGCGATGGACTGCTGCAGATGGGACTCAGATACCTCAGTCGATGCATGTTGAATAGACCACATTAATGAGGCGGAACATACAAGTCCAATCAACCTCGGTTCTATAGCCGAATGACATGGCGCATCGGGCTTGTATCATGTGTTATTTTTGGGTGGGAGAACACATCCAGTCAAGCTCTTATAGGCGTACGAAAGCGAACAGACTGTTCCATATACTGCAAATAGCTTCAGCCTCACTTTTATTCATTCAGCCGGGTTTAAGCTTCAACTTGTGTTCAACTTTTCCATCAACCATGTGTAATGTCATGCAAGGGCACTATTAGGCTACGAGGCGACGAGGTAAGAAGGCAATCCTTTTCATAACCGGGCTGACCAGCGGATGCCAGGGAATAAAGACAGAGGTGGCGAAACCCAGACTTGTGATTTGTAGTCTAGATTCCAACTAGCTATTGAGTACAGTGAGTTGCACTTGAAGATCCCTTTCGTTTGAGATTCAGCCTTGAACTTGGCATCTTTTTACAAGAACTCGAGTTTCTTCGCCAAGTTTGCGATGATTACAATGACGGTGTAAGCTGATGATTCGAGTTTTGCGAGTTCTAAGCTGACCGATTTTCAACTAGCTTTCGTTTCATCTGACTCATGAAGGTACTCGTGATGCAAAAGTTCAAGCACGCATAGCTGGCTTCGGACAGATCATGACTTTCGCTATGTTATGTGTGAGTAAGACCTAGTAGACTTCTGACAAAGATTTTCGTTCCTGTTTAGTTGTCTTGCTCACCTTTTTAGGTCTTTTCACCAATTGCGCTTGCAGCCAGCGAACTTTCGATGCAGGAAACCGCTATTCCACCGCCTCTTCAAGCGAACAGCACGTCCTTCCTCGGGCTGGCCGTTGTCCTTTTAGTTTTGGTATGGTTAGCTGTTGGGGCTATGCTGAACTGGGAGTGGATTAAGCACAGTGTGGGACATCTTGCCGGATCGATTTTGTACGCAGAGGCAGAGGCAGAGGCAGAGGCAGAGGCAGAGGATGAACGACAGACAGAAGGACTTCATAAATGAGATGCGAAACCTTTATTTGAGGTGAGAAGAAGTTGATCAAGTAATATGAACGTTCACAATACGAGCTTTTCACGAACGTCACCGTTGAGTAGCTGCCTAGAGAGAAAGTTATTGAAACTGAAGGTATCAAAGAAGCAGCATACCTTTCCTTTATAATTAACTGACGGTGCATTGCTCTTGTTCACAATTAGTTTGCGTCTTCGTCAAGGTATTACCCCTTGCACTAAAGAAATAATTTTCAAGTACGTGGATCGACACGGGCAAGGATTGGGTAGTCAGCTGAAAATTGTAATTCGCCATCCATTAAAGGGTGGCTTCTCTTTCTTTTTTCTTTTTTTTTTTAATTATGTGAGGTGTGGATCTAGCGGGCGGTGTAGCCACCGTCGATGACAATATCTGCGCCAGTAGTGTATGTACTAGCATCGCTAATCAGGTAGACGTAAGCTCCCTTGAGCTCCTTAGCATCTCCGTTGCGACCCATAGGGATCATACTCCTCCACAACTCCTGTGTCTCGGGGTCGATAAAGTCGGACAGGCCAGTATCGATGTAACCGGGAGAAATGCTGTTGACGCGGGCAAAGTCTCGCCACTCGTTGGCAAGCGAGCGGGCCAAGTGAATGCAGCCGGCCTTGGCGACGTTGTAGGAGGTCTGCTCTTGAGGGAAGTTCGCGACATGGCCGGACATGGACGCGGTGATGACGAAAGAGCCGTGGCCCTGCTTCTTGAAGAGAGCGCCGACGGCTTTGGCGCAGTAGGCGGTGCCGTTCAGGTCGACCTGGATAACATGGTCCCAGTCTGAAGCAGAGCCGTCGACGACACCGGAGTTGGCAGTGGCACCGGCACTGAGACATCGTTAGCACGAAAAGTCCGTTGATTTAGTTTGTGCTGCATCACAGCTCGGGTTGAACCTACTTGGCGACGAAACCATCAATCTTGCCGAAATCCCCCACGACGTCGTTGACGAAACGCTCGACGTCGTTGTAATCGGCGATGTTGAGCTTGTATGCCTTGACCTTGACACCGTAGTCGCGGATTAGCTCCTCGACGTTCTTGTCGGCGCCCTCCTTGCGGGACGAGTAGCTGATGGCAATGTCGGCGCCCATCTCGGCACAGCCGCGGGCGGCCTCGATGCCCATGCCGCGGGGGCCCGAGGCACCGGTGACAACGACGACCTTGCCCTTGAGGCTGAAGAGGTCCTGGAGCTTGGATGACTGAGGAATTGGTTGAACCATGGTGGCGATTTTTGTTAGGTTATGTAACACGGGTGAAAGGTGATGCGAGTATATTGTTGGGGTGGGCGAGAAGAAATGGCTGTGAGATGATCGAGAGGAACGGGTAGTTTTATTAGTTTAGTGGTACGTCAGGAACATCATTTCTCGGCACGGGCGGGGAGCCATTCAGCCAAACGAGCTATGGGTGCTACGTAGTTAAAAAAAGAAGACCGTAAACGGCAAGGACGCAAACATAATAGCCAGATTTGCCCATGTACATGGAGGAGGAGGTGGAGGTGCATGGAGGTGGAGGTGGAGGTGCATGGAGGGGCATGGAGGGGCATGGATGGATCCGGTGATGTCATTTCAACTGCCCAGAGCCGGCGCCATGATGCGAACAGTCAAAGTCAGCCCGACTAGGCCCCGAAGCCAGCCACGGAGCGGAGAGAAACACCGGATTTGAAGCTGGAGATGTTGAGATGCTGTCACGTCGCACGGGGGGAACTCGGTGAAGCCCGGGTGGCTGATGGCGAACCAACTCGATAGAGCCGGCGGCTGCACTGATGCAGCTGCAAGTCGGCAAAAGCAACGAGACGACGACGAGATAACTGGCAATTCTACAGCACGGAGAAAAGCATTGTACGTGCATAATGCCGTGTGGCAAGCCTGGGTGCAGTAGCATCGCCTCATCGGTGGGGTTCGCATGAACCACCGATTTGAGGAGAACGGCGATGAGGGGGTGCGAGATGGGGAGATGAGGTAGACGAGGGCCAATAGGGGAGAGATGGCGTTGCCACGCAAACAAACGCGGCCCGACAACACGCATGATAAGACGAACTCCGAGCCTTTTTTGCTTGTTCTGTGCCCAGGTAGCCCAAAGGCCAAAGCGAGGCATGCGTACGTAGAGTGACGACTTGCATGCTGTTACCCGCCATGCAATCGGGAACAACAACGCCCGCTCCGACGTCTCCGACACCCATGACCTACCTAACCTGCCCGGCCTTGGGTCTACAATGCATGGATGGCATCCCTCTTCTGGCGCGTCCAATCGAGCTGAGCCTGTTCCCTCGCCGAGCCGCCCCGAGCTCGGTCGCCTTGTCTGTCAGCACGGCGTCAGAGTTCCAGAATCCGCGAATCCAACTTGCCAACATAAACCAGATCCCTGTTTACCGGCCAACCAACCAACCAACCCCTCCCAGTAAAATAGATGGCTAGTTCTCGCGGGTTTGTCACGCCACGCCACGATCGGGGAAATGCCTCGAATCGTTGGAATTCTTTTCCTCGCGGCATCCAAGCTTCTGCTCCATCGAGGTCGAAGACAAATTACCCGCTGTGACGTCAACACCCCTGCCCTCGTTTGCTAAAACAATGTTTGGATGTGCCTCTCTCACTCATGAAGGCACGTTGACAGCCTAGACAGACAGCCTTGACAGACGACAGCCTTGACAGTATTCGAATCCGAGCATTTATGGCCGTGTGCATACGAATTTCCATTGCCTCCGACACGTGAAGTCTTGGAAATGATCATGACATTCCCTTCATCTCACTGGCCCGCTTGTACCTAATGTCTCTTGGGTGGCATCCCGCCACCGGATAATGGAGAGCTGGTTGGTTGGGAACTCAGGTGGTGTCGTAGCCGGAAGCATCCTTTTGGCTACTTGTGGCTACTTGTGGCTACTTGTGGCTGCCCATGGTATGTATTCAATAGCTTGCTGGCTTGTGGCTGCCCGACCGACTCGTCACAATTCACGCATCGTTGAAGTTGCGAATTCAGCCACTGATCCTCAATCTCAACACTCATCAGCGCCATTTAGACTAGCGTTTTCACCACTCGAACCTCCATCGCACGTCCCCATCTCCTTTCCAATCTTTGACCTCGCCAACATCGGTAATCTCTGACGCTATCTCGGCTCTCCTTGCATTCTCTCTCTTCAGCCTCCATCCCAACAGGCCCACTACCACCATATTTGCGACCAGGTAGGCCAGCGCCATCGAGTGACCGACAATGAATCTCGGCCCGTCCCCCGAACGATAGAGCTGCGTGCCCATCACTGCGCCCAGATTGCCGATACTGATTTGCATCGCGTTTCCGATGGCGCGTTTCGTCTGCCCCGAGACATTAATCGCTGGCCACGAAAGTACCAGCGCCGTAGCAGGGTAAATGCCCGCAGCAGCAAAGAAGGTACCAGCGTAGGAAAGCCCTGGTCGTCCTGTAGGGTTGTTGTTGGCCAGTAGAAGTATGTAACCGATGGCAGCAACAGCTGAGGATCCGGCAATGAAGACCGCCCGTTTCCCGAGCCTTTCCGATGCAACGGCAACGCCAAGAGTCGTCAAGAATGCAAGAGCGTATGGCGGAATGGTGAGAAGCTGGGCAATTGCTGCCGTGTATCCGAGATCCTTAATAATGGTGGGCTATCAAATTGTTAGCAAGATCCAGACGATGCCTAGACCTGCGTAAACAAACCAAGAAAAGAGACAGCGTGTAAAGAGGCAGGCTCATCGTGTGAAAACCTAGCCCATATAGCCAACAGTTTGGGTCACGAATGGCTTGGAGCACAGCGTTCCAACTGAATTTCTCGTCGTGGGTAGAATCACTGTCCGCTGCGAGTCTCGCTTGGATGAACTTGCGTTCTACGTCGGTCAGGAACCTCGACGTATTCGGATAGTTCTCGATGAACCAAAATGCCGCAACAGCAACGAGAACGGTCGCGATTCCCTCCTAGTACAGGTTAGATGTGTTCCTCGACAACAACAGTTCCCAATCTCACGAGAATGAATATCCATCGCCATCCGTTGTCCCACACAACACCACCCATCTTTCCGATTCCCTGCAAAGCATTAGCACGACTTCAACTCATGAGTCGTTCAGTAGCGGATTATCCTACATAGGCGAGAATTCCTCCAAAAGCTCCTGCCAGTGATGCGGCACTGAAGAAGAGGGAGATTCGGTACTGTCTCTCACGTCGTTTATACCACATCGAAAAGTAGAAGACCACCCCTGGGAAGAGTCCGCTTTCAGCCACTCCGAGAAAGAAACGAGCGACAAAGAATCCTGCAAGGTTCTGAACCACGCCTAGGAGTGTTGCAACAATCCCCCACGCGATTGTCAACGTCGGCAGCCAAAGCCGGGGCGTGGTTCGCTTGAGAATGATGTTGCATGGAATTTCAAACAGAACGTAACCAACAAAGTACAGGGTCAGTCCCGTCAGATACTGGTTGCCAGCTAATCAAGCCACGGTCGTCAGTAAAATACTTCAGCTAGATAGCATGATAATTAGTAATCCGTACTCATGTTAAGGTCATCGACCATCCCCTCAATTCGTGCATTTCCAACTGAGGTAGGTTGTCAGTAAGCGGCCTATATGATAATATGATTGGCAATGGAGAGCCTCACCATTGCTGCGATCCAGGAACGAGAGTAGATATAGTATTCCAACTGCTGGGAGGAGTTTGGCATCGATTTTCCGTAAAAGTGAGGCCTCGTTAATCTCTGCGTCCGGTGTGATGGTGTTGGATCCATCGCTGAGGTCTGGAGTCTCCCCAACAACCTTGGAGTCATCCATTTTCGTTAAATGCGGATAAACGACTGGGACTTTTCACTCGCAAGTCGTATTTTCTTTCACATTTTAAGCAAGGGAAATGGGATAAAATAAGTATGTCGTTCGCTAACTTTGACTTCAACATGGGGGTATTGCGCAATACATTCCCAGACTGTTCAATGCTGATGATTCATGCAGCATCCCAGTCTTTCTA
The DNA here is from genome assembly GCA_003385265.1 of Neonectria hederae. Lineage (NCBI taxonomy): Eukaryota > Fungi > Ascomycota > Sordariomycetes > Hypocreales > Nectriaceae > Neonectria > Neonectria hederae. The sequence goes on from QGQB01000303.1 coordinate 76,686, forward strand.
GTTTGAAAACCTCAATGAGAAGAACGTTTTAGCATTTTGAAAGAAATAATGACGTCAACAACATGGGTTTGGTTGGTTAAATCCGGCGATCCTGCACAGAACTGGCCTCGAAGATAGAATAGGCTACCATTATACGGTTGATGCAAATGTCGCGATATAAGACTCTGCTTTCGTGCTTCATCATTCATCCAATGAGGTTGATTGTTGGGGTAGGCTATGATGATCATATCCTATAACTGACTAGTGGACTGCGACTCGGGAACCATTTGTCAAGGATGCTAGTCTGTCGATGCAAACAAAAACGGATTGCCCAATCCTTCAACTGTATTCCAACCTCAATTGATGCTACCACAAGTAATCATTCATTCTTCGAGACCTTATTCCAGCCCTTAGATGAGGTATCTAAAGTCTCTCTTCATCCGTAAAGCCTCGTCGGTGCTCTCCATCACCTCAACCTGCATTGTCTGCTCCGCGACGTCCTGTCTAGTTTCCCAAGCAGACTCGCCTGCGTCGAGCTTCTTGTTCAGATCAATCAAGATCAGTCTAAACACGTAGCAGCCCATGATAGTGACTCCAAACATGGAGAGAACAATACCGTAACTCTTGCGGTATCCGTTCTCCTTGAGATCCCAAACGTAAGATCCCGCCACATTTCCCAGCTGGCTGAAGGCGTTGATCATGGCAATAGCAACAGCACGTTTGGCGGGTGGTCGAGGGAATGACGAACTGATCCAAGAGTAGAATACGATGAAGCCCGCATATGAACTGGCCTGTAGGAACAGAGCGACGTAGCGGGCGGCCACGTTGAGAGTGCACATGCTGATAATGAAACCAACGGCTCCAACACAAATAGGGCCTGTAATGTGCCAAAACTGTCATTAATGTTAGTGTATCTGTTCGGTTCTGAAGCATTGAGACATTGCACGAACCTTTTCTTGAGTCTTATCCGAGTGCCATGCGTTGATGACGGAAACAATGCATGAGAACACCCATGGAGGGGAGCTCATGAGCAATGTGGGAACGTATCCAAATCCCAGTGTTCCGGTAAGGGTAGGCTAGGAAACTAATCAGTCTGCGATCCAGGACTAGGAGTAAGGGAAGACTTACGAAGAATGCGTTGAAAGAAAGGCCAGTGACATATGCCGTAAAGGTAAGCATCATGACATAGATCTTGATGTCCTTCAAGGCCAAGTTCAGTCCATAGAAGATGCCGTTCTCAGCAGAATCCGTGTCCGCTTCGCCACAGTCCTCAACCATGCGGAGCTGGGCCACCAGGCGTTCCTCATCGGTAAATCCCCTCGAGTTGTGTGGCAAGTCTGGGAGAATGAAGGCAGCGGAAATGGCAACGGTCATGGTCACGGCACCTTCGATCCAGAAGAGCCATCGCCAAGCTGCGTGTCCGAGCACGCCCTGCATGTTTGACAGGACACCGGCGCCAACCAGAGCCGAGAAGGCATTGGAGATGAGGTTACCACAGAACAAGACGGCGTTTCTCTTGGTCAACTCTCGTCGCGTGTACCACTTGGAGAGAATCAGGAGAGCGCCTGGCAAAAAGGCAGCCTCGATGAAACCCAGGAAGAACCGAATAAGCACCATGCCGGTAAAGTTGTGTACGTTGCCTGAGAGGGTCGAGATGAGGCCCCAAAGAAGCATTGCGCAAGAAATGTAGAGTGACGGTCGCTGGATTCGGTTGATAAACATGTTGGATGGGACTTGCATCAGGATATAGCCGACGTATAGAATGCTGAGGCATGTTGCGTATTGAGTGTCGTCGAGTTTCAGATCATCCTGAAGACCCTTGAGCCTGGCGGCGGCAATGTTGTTTCTGTCGAGGTAGTTCATGATGTAAATGATGACGAAGAGACCGCATCGAAGATCGAGCTTGCGTTTCAGTCGCTTCTCGACGGCTTCACGGTGAACTCGGTCCATCGGGACACCATGCGGGACATGTCCCGACTCCAGGTGAGATTCGATGCTCTTCTTTCCTCCCAAGGAGTCATGGTCCCCGGAGGGCTTCTGGAGATCGGCGGACATGTTGGTCAAGGTCCTTCCAGCAGGCTCGGTCTCCTGTATTTCGGTTCGCTTTCGACGCAGATCCGGCAATGATGCAGAACTTAAAAGCACTCTGGACAGAGAGCACTTCGGATGTTTTCCACGTGGTTTCTGCAGCGACGAATTCTAGAAGAAGTGAGAAACACTATAAGCAGCAAGTGAGACGTTGGTTATTTGTTGTATTAGTTGGAGACGCGGTTTAGCCAAGGCGGGAAAATAACGGTTGTATGGTTACATCATGGGTGGTCCGGGGATAAATGAAAAGGCCAACGGCGGGCGAAGATCGACACCAGAGAAACCGGACTTTTAACCATAACGTCGGCCAGGGGGCGAGGATCATCACCGGGCAACTCCCGATTCCGTTGCCGACCCCAAGGCAGCAGTCACAACACCGCCATTCTATCACCGCGATGTCACCTTGGAGTGCGGTTTTTCCTCCGGGGAAGAGCCTCCAGTTGGCTCAAGGTCGGTGGCCAAAGCTCGCCCGGCGCTTTCGTGCGGAGCGTTGCGGAGTTTTGTGGGTTTGTTTGGAGATTCTCCAAGCGTGGCTCCATAAACCGGGCCGAATGCGACGATTCAACACCACAGCGTGACACGGCAGTTCGATGAATGCGGGGAATTGAGTCCCCGGAATACGGAGCAGTTGACCTCGTGGTCTCCTCCAGGTATTTCTTTAACCTGGGGATCCCCCCCTGGTTCTGTCTGTGCATTCTGTTGGGGCCGCCAATTCTCCCTCTCGGAGTCCGGGCTGCAACGCTCGGGTCACCAGGAACCCGAGTGATACGTCGATGACAAACCGCTACAACGTTGCAACGGCCAATTCACCGCCATTACTGGCTCAACGGGGGTTCGAGATGAGTCGATTGATGGGATGGGGTACAGTATAATAAAGTGGCGATTTCCTCTTCCTCTCCGCTCGCTTTGCCGTCGCCCGATGTGACCATCTTGCACTCGGTCGACTGCAACCGCAGCGCAGGTGACGAGCTCCCGGTTCTGTCCTGTTGGGGTCTCGGGATGGGATCTTGTCGATGTATTAGACTATTAGCTCGAAACGGATATATACTGGGCTTGCGATGCCCTCCTGACTGAGAACTATAATTGTGACCTGCTTGCGCGTCTCATTATCACAGGGCGTTCCAAATAGTGGCAGGATGAATAGTCTCGCAACAAACGGCTTCATGCCGGATGAGTTCATGGCAAGCGACCCGATAGCCAGAGCGCCAAGACCTAGGATCAGACGTTGCTTCCTAAAGTCAAGTTGAGCTCTTGGCAGCCGTATGATGCGAACAGTACTGCGACCTGAGTGAGGGGATACACAGGCTCGTCGCTCAAGGAACCTACAGGCCGACATCCCGTGATAGGATCATTCTGCCCTTACCCACTATCATAGTGCGACAAATAGTCAACATGGAGGTATTGATATTTTCTATAGTCAACGCCGATCTTGAGCAGGAAAATAGGTTGCATAGGGTAGTTACTAGAGAGGATTTATCAGCTTAACAATTACCAAAAAGTATCCATTATCTCATTGCGGGATATATCTCACTTGTGCTCTATCCCGATTCCTTGAACACTTTGGAACAAAAATGATGCACGTATTTAATACTACCTCTTGGCAGTGAATGACATTGACGACTGCTCCTCGCAATGATGCGAAGGAACGAAAAGAATTCATCAGTTGGAACCTGGTAGCAGCCCGAGAACGGCGAGGATTGGAGTGGTCTGTGGTTATCTTGAGTATTCGTGGTCGTCATCTTGGGCATCGTTGTCTTGAATGGTTGAGCAGTAATGCAATTGGGGTGAGGGTATTCCTAAGCTTGTCACTCGAGGAAACACACGGTAGTATGATATATCCCATTGCAACACAATACTACCCTTATCACTATCTCAACACGGCAGAATATATTGACAAAGACAAGTCTTTATTTGTCGTCAATGTCAATTCTTAGAAGCGGAGTGGGTTGAAAAGAGTTGTCGAAGTAAGTGATGGATTCAACCTGACCGCTCCAGAAAACTATCGACCAGCATCCCATTGCAATATGACATCGCACTTGCGCACTGCCTCGATGGGAGCATATATTGCGAAAGAATCATCACTGTAGTCAATATCGCCCCTTGACGACGAAGACTTTGAGGAGGCTTGCGGTCAAAATAAGGGATTCGCAACCTCAGAAGGCATCCACCAACTCCTACCATAAAGTAGTGTCTGCCCTTGTACACTGTCTCAGTACCACAGACTTGACGAGGGAATGAGAGCCTCGGTTAAATATAGACACTCGGCAGCGAAGTGCTTGAGCTAACTTGCACCAATAGTCAGGATTCGCAATCTCATCGATGAAAGCATTCCCCCAGAACATCACTCCATGAAAGGGTGGCACTCACTACCATAAATGCGATGATCATTCGGTGAGGTACCTGCAACATATTCGATGTCAACTCTTCGTAGAAACAGCGTAGACAAACTTGCAACTGAAGTAAGACGATTCATGAGCTTGTTACTCATCAAAAAAAGCTTTCACCAACAGCCAATTCTAACAAAGTGGAGTTCTTAATACTACCACAGCGTGACAAAGGGTTGACAATGGAAATTCCCCGTGCGAAGTATATTCAATGTCAACTCTTGGCATTGAAGTGGCTTGAATTAGCTTGCAAGTTGCAAGTTGCAAGCGGGGTGAGGGGATTCGCAACCTTATCATTGAACGGATCAACGGAAGCATCCACTGAAACTACAGCGCTGCACTTGTCCACTATCTCAGTATGACAAACAGGTCGCAACCAAAATGCGACTTAGATCTCGGCACGTGCAGTTTGTCCCAAGATACAACATCTTGGCAGGGATCATGGATGTTTGCTTAGGCTCGGATGAACGATTCGCTGTCGACTTAGGGTTTACGAGACACGACATACTCTAAGTTCACAACGGGCGCTGATACTACCCGCATAGCATCAAGTGGCGGATAGCATCGACAGCCTCTCCAATCGAAACCAGGCTAGCACGACTCATGGCATAATGAAGCATACTGCGCACACCTGCCCCTGCTAGGCCGTAGGCATTCTTGCTGTTAGGCGAGTTGGGATGACATCTTGGCAAGGCTGCAGCCAAAAATGGAAGCTCCAGACGCAAGGGACCTTTGAAGGGCCAGGGTCATGGGATGCGATCCCATCCACTGTTGGGTCGAGTGTTTGGGAACCTTTGAGCTCAGCTACACGATGCTATTGATTTGGAAATGCTAAGCGATCTTTCTCGCGTATTTCAGTAAGGACCACGCTGAAAGCGAGGTCGTCATTAGATGAGTTCCGCTTTCCCCATCTCACCGTCTCACGTGTTAGCGAAAAGCGTGATGTGTCAGTAAGCCGACTAAGACGACCTCCATCGTTCAATATCGTGAGAAATAGCAAGTCGCTAGGGCCAACCGTCTAACTGCAAGATTCGAAAGAACAGGCAGCCCTAGAATACAAGCCTTGCCAGATCTCGTCAATGACAAGTGACAACTACAGCATCTATCAGTCCAGGTCCCACAACAACGGCCGCACGCCTGCGCGTTGCCCGCTGATATCTATCCGATCCAGAGCCCTGGGACATATCTTGCTTGATAGAGTGTGGGTAGTATTTCGCCGCCGTCTCGGGGCCTACAGTAGATAGGCCCGGTTTGCTGCAGGCGATTACAAGGGTCATGGTCGCTTGCATGGGCGGGCGATTTCAAATGCGTCGTGTAGCTGGGTAGCATGCAGATCTAGACGATGATCTTCGAAGGACGCAAGTCTAGAACGCAGTTGGGCGTGAAGCTGAGACTAGATGAACTGGTCACTTCAGTCTTCCGAGCTTAGCTTCTTGATCAAGTTCGGTCTCATCGTGAGTCCTCAGCCTGGAGCCTTCGCACCTTTCTGATGCTTCCTCGATGCATTTTGGGGATGGCAACTGAGAACGGACAATGGCATGGCTGACAACAAGGAACCTGCAACATGCATGGCCCACTGGATATGCGGCTCTTTGGTCTGGAGAAGTGGCAATTGGATGTACATGTACAGACGATCGGAAAGTCCGGCAACATTGCCACTGTCGGATCCGAGAGAGTGGGTGTTCGCGAAACCAACATCCTTGGAGAGGACTGTAGCATCCCACCCTTGGCAGGCAGGTTTGGAATCCTCCTGAGCCACTATCTCGGGCCCGCCACGCCCTTGGATATGGTTCAATAGCTCGGCGAGTACCGAAACGGGAGCAAAATATGACCGGAAGTGGTGAGTCGACTATTCAGACCCGACGAGAGCAGATATGCCAAGACTGCCAGCCCTTGAGAGCAACATGTTACGTGAGACTTGCCTATTCCAGGTAGTTGAGATAGAAAAAAGGACCAGCAAGGTCCGCTTGGTTTCCGTAGTGTCTATTTTAGAAAGTCTGGGGTTGGGAAGCTTCCGCTTGCCGCTTGAGTCTTTTTGGTCAATGCCCGAGAGGCGAAACTCGGCATCTATTAAGCATATTGTTTGGCATTTTTAGTTGGCTATTTAGGTTTAAAGATTGAGTGAGGCCCGAGCAATGCTAGTTTACGGACCAAACTTTTCATTGTTCGCGGCTGCAGACAAACTCAAAATGAAGAAATGGTGATTTGCAGGTGGGGATCCTGTGGAGAGATGAATCGAAAGCTGGGTCTTGCAAATGCAGTTGCAACTGTTGGCCTCCCCATGTTCCACGCCGTTGCGCGCGCACGCTATCGGGAATGTCGATTTCCTTTCATCCCAGTCGACCAGCGGATACTTTGTCCAGCGCGCAGATGCAGAGCACAGGACGAAGTACTCTCTATCTCTCTCTCTCTCTCTCTCTCTGCTATTTCCGGCGCGCAAAGGTTCCCCAGGGCAGAAATGCCAAGCCTTGCAAAGGTTCCCCGAGTATGGCCGCGTGTGGCGTCGCCGGCGGACTGAACTAGACCAAGACGGCATTTGTGCCGACGGGGCCATGCACGCATTGATTGCATTTGGGCGGAAGGGCACCGCGGCGAGTTGATGGATTGCAGCGTCGTATGAGAGAGCGAGACGCGTGCTCTATTTCCGCTGTTGGCGCCAGTGGTCGTGATAGCATCGTCGTCTGGGACCCCAGCGGATTGGGTGATTACCGTTCCAATGTCTATAGGCCGCTTCTAAATGGAAGCACAGTTGATGCGTCCTCTCTCTGATTTCTCTGTATCACCAACCAGCCAGCCGTGTTATCGTTCGGGGTATCCCGATATGTGTGTGGGCTCCGTCGCACTAACACACTGATACGCGCGACAACGACACCATCCAGCCACAACCACGACGATCACAGCCAGAGGCAAGACCAAACGCGATATAGACCACTAACGCCCATCGCCTTCGTCTTCGCCTTTCGCCTTCGCCTTTCGCGTCTCATTCATTCTATCTGTGGCTTGCGGATCACCTCCCGCGGTGCCACCCGCCTAAGGCGTCTGGGGGTGGATACACACTGGCACGCATCCTCCCCCTGGCCAAACATGGATCATCCATGGCCGCACAGATCGCGCATCGCCAGCCGCACAAAAGTACAGGCAGGATCACCGCTCCATCGCCCCGTTTGGGCAGCTGGCAAAGGGCCCAGTCCTCCTATTCGCCGGCTCGAACAGATAAGGTGCGGAACCTAAACACTGGAACTTCTGGAATCGCCATGGCCCGTCTGACAATGGGCCCGTCGTCGATGGTGGCGGATCAGAGCTGCATTGGCTGCTAAACGATGGCTGCTAAACGATGGCTGCTAAACGATGGCCTGCCGTTCTGGTGCGACGATGTGCGAAAAAGTCCCCCGTAAAAAAAGGTTCCTTGTGAGTTGCGGTGCTTGGAGACAAGCCAGGGGGGGTGGCGATGTCTGTCCCATCTCGGCCGCGGGAGTAACTGAAGTGGGCTCGAGGAACAACATACATGTGTGACCCTTTCTCGTCCAGAGATAAATATCACAGTCGCCCGACCCCGACGTTTCACTCCAGGAACTTCAGCCCTGCCTCCTCCTGAGTTCAGCAGTTACGAGCAACACCAATTCCTCAACAACGAGCTCAGCAAGCCCCCATCTCAGCCATGGATCCCCCGGCCATCGACGTGAGGGCCCCTCAGGTCATCCGGGAGAACGCTCCCGAGGCCTACGACGAGAAGAACCCCCAGGACGAGGACCTCAAGTCTGTTTCTTCCGAGGACGACACTATTACCGATCTCTTCACTAGCTTTCCACATGCTAAGGGAGTCGAGCATGAGGAGAATCCTTTGACAGTCCGTGCTGTTGTCGTTGGCGTTGTCTTGGGATCTCTTGTCAACGCCTCCAATGTCTATCTTGGTGAGTGTTCCTGGGTTGTGGCAATCATCAATGCCCTCGAAGCTGTTCGAAGCCATTATAAGTTGTGAATACTAATAAAGACCGACTGAATAGGTCTCAAGACGGGCTTCACGTTTCCAGCTACCATGTTCGGAGCCATCTTTGGCTATGGCTTCATCCTTATGATGACCAAGCTGTTGCCTGGTATCCCTTATATTGGTCAGAAGTTTGGCCCTCAGGAGAACTCCATCATCCAGGCTGCTGCTACTGGTGCTGGTGGCATGTCAGGTGTCTTTGTGGCTGGTCTTCCCGCCATGTACAGACTGGACCTTCTCTCGGACGACCCCAAGAGCGATTTCGGCCGTATCCTCACCATCACCTTCGTCTGTGCCTTCTTTGGCCTCTTCGCCGCCGTCCCTCTCCGAAAGTTCTTCATCATCAACGTTGCCCGAGAGCTGAACCTCGTGTTCCCTACTCCCACCGCTACCGCCATGACCATTCGATCTATGCACGCCGTTGGATCTGGCGCTGCCGACGCGCTCCGAAAGATCAAGGCGCTTGGATACGCCTTCATCGGAGCTTTCCTGCTCATCGTGGTGGGCCAATACGCGGACGGCATCCTGCACAACTGGCACATCTTCACCTGGTTCTACATCTGGAGCGGCTACAGCAACCCTGCTCTGCTCGACCCCGAGAACTGGGGCTGGTACATCCAGCTGACCCCTGCCTTCTTCGGCTCCGGTATGCTGGTTGGCTTGAACGCTGCCTTCTCTTGGTGGGGCGGCACTGTCTTCGCCTGGGCCTTCGCCGGACCTCTTCTTGTCCACTATGGAGAGTGTATCGGACTCCAGGCATCCGAGGACCCCAGATGGGAGAGACTCACTACTTTCGGCAGTCTATCCGGCACCACCGATCCCGACTATGTCCCGTCTCCGCGCTTCTGGTTCCTGTGGCCCGGTGTCATGGTTCTGATCGTCTACAGCCTGATCGAGTTCTTCATCCACTTCCGAGTTATCTACGACGGCGCCAAGTTTGCTATCCGAGCGACCTGCCGCAGCATCAACAACTCCATGCAGTCCAAGGGCAAGAGCAACTCCTGGATCGAGAAGCAGGCCGCCAAGGCCGACGACGGTGAGTATTCCTCCTCTTGCCAATATCATTGCAAAAACTAACTCCAATAGATGACGGTCTGGTTGAGGACTTTGCCCCCCCTGAGCAGCAGGTCCCATTCTGGGTCTGGATGGTCGGAACTGCTACCTTCCTTGGCGTGGCTTGCATTGTTGCCGAGCTTCAGTTCAACGTCAACGCCGGACTCGCCATTCTGGCCTGTCTCCTCGGTCTTGTCTTTGCTTTCCTGTCCATCTACGGAGGCGCCGTCACGGACTGCACGCCTCTCACCGCTTCTGCCAAGGCCTCGCAGCTGGTGTTCGGTGGCATCACCAGAGGCCAGGAGGCCAAGCACGCTCAGCGAGTCAACCTCATCGCCGGTAACATCGCCTCCGGAACCGCCGACGTTGCCACCTCCCTTGTCAGCGATTTCCGCGTGGGATTCCTTCTCAGGACTCCCCCCCACCTTCAGTTCTACGCACAGGCTATCGGTACCTTTGTGTCTGTGTTCCTGGCCCCCGGAGTTTTCGTTCTCTTCATGGCCGCGTACCCTTGTGTCTGGAAGCCGAGCGACGACCCCCTCCAGGTCTGCCAGTTCTCCGCCCCTTCGGTTGCCGCTTGGAAGGCAGTTGCGGAGGCTGTTACTCTCGACCACATTCCCATTCCCAAGTCCTCGGGCTACTTCGCCATTGGCATGGGTATCTTGTGCGCTTTCCAGGCTCTCTTCAAGAACTTCTACCTGGTCGGTCCCCGAGAGAAGTACAGAGACTGGCTGCCTAACTGGATGTCTGTGGGTGTTGCCTGGGTTCTAGGCGTCGATTCCGGTTACGCAAATGCGATCATGTTTGGTGCTGTTACCGCCTGGTGGTGGCAGAAGTGGTTCAACAATCACTGGGAGATGTACGGCTTTGCGGTTGCCGCCGGTCTGATTGCTGGAGAAGGTCTGGCCGGTGTTGTAAACGCTGCCCTGGAGCTTGGAAAGGTCAGCGGCTCAGCTGTTGGTACAACCATTGCCCTGCCCGGATACTAGATATTGAAGCCGTGTCGTGTTGTCAAGAGGCCTCAAAACTAAGTAATATTACAATTGAGTCCTTCATCAAACCTAATTTTATGAAACCCACGAAATAACCCAATGCAAGAAGATGTATAATACCTTATGATTTGTTAATTATTCAAATGTGACGGGGAACTGAAGGTATAGCTATTGATGACAACCCGCTACCCCACACTTCTCCAAGCCAGTTGCGCACCACTCTCAGTATCAGAAAGGATTTTCGAATTCCAGAAGAATGTCGAACACATGGAGTTTACATGACCGACCAAACAATTCTCTAGTAGCAATAAAATCCAATGACCAACATCTCCTCTCTGCAGAAAAAGCATCACCAATTTCGTACATGATTATAGTCGTGGTGCCGTGGCAAATGGCAGAGTGCGATGGAGACGCATCTTGATCTCGGGGTAGTCGCGCTCGTTCTCAGCCGTGATGATCCCATGCCTGATGAAGAAGTCGATCATGACAGCTGCGGACTTGGTCTTGAACTCTTTTCCGAAGCAAAGCCGTGTTGATCTCATCGGGCGTTAAAGGGTAAAACTCCTCGACCTCGCCATCGTGCGGCTTTAGGACAACGTCTTCAGTGACCTCCATGTCGTACACGTGGACCACAAAAGATCAATTCAAATGTGCAGTCTATGTGATTCTCACAAAGAATTGGAGATATTTCTACATGGGTGATTTGGGCTGTGTGACCTTAGGTTCGGAAGGCTGTAACTAAGGCTGAGCTGTTTGCGCTCGCGTGTGCAAGGCATAGAGGGGTTAAGGAGTGAGGGCTTTCTAGATTAATTAAGAATGACAGGCAGACATGTGAGCTCTCGTACTATTATAATAGCTTTGAAGTACACGGGTTAGCCTAAAGGGCATTTAATTATTGCTTAAGATGCTAGCACTACGGGCATGAATCTTTAAGTGTATATATATCTCTTTCCAGATGCTATGTCGGCACACCCAACAAGCGAGTAGATATTCCATGCTCAGTACATCACATACCCGTTGAAGGATTGTAAGATTTATTAGTTGATTCCATTATGATTATGGAAGTTGTTCTGGGCTTCGTATTGTGACTACTCTCGCATCACCCATTCAGCCAAGTCCTTTGCATGTAACTCCAGAGTATCAAATACAGGAATTTCATGAGCCTTTGGAGGAATAACAAGCTGCAAATCGGTGCACGCCAGCACCAAATCCTCGGCACCTCTCTCAACAAGTTTGCGAACCAAACCGTCCATCCATTCCTTTGTTTCATCAGAAGCAGCGCCCCCCGAAAGCTCGTGAAAGATGACGCCGTCCATTTTGTCCCGGTCATCTCTCTCCGGGACCAGCACCTCTTCAAGGCCGCTGCTCTCCATCAAAGGGCCTTTGATAAACTCCTCCTCCATGACAGCTTTAGTTGCCAGCAAGCCCACTCGTTTCAGCCGTTGCTCTCTAACCGCGCGTGCCGTTCCGTCTGCAATATGGAGCACAGGAACACCAGTATTGGCCGCCACTTCGGCCGCGACTCTGTGTCCGATGTTGCATCCGATTGCCAGGCCGTGGGCGCCCGCTGCCGTCATGGACCGGCCCGCCGCGGTGAACTTGGAGGTGATCGCCGGCCAGTTGTTGGAGGTAAACAGAGGTGTGAGTTCAGCAAAGTTGAAAGAATAGAGGATGAGAGATGCGGCGTGGGGGCTTCCGAGTCGTCGTTGGACGTGGGCATTGATCTGAGTGTAGTAGAGAATGGTGGAATGGTAGGACATTCCGCCCAGGAATCCAATCGTCCTCATAACGAAGGTGGTTGAAGTAGGTTGGCTTATCAGAAGGGTAGTTTGTACGGCTATAAGCTTCAGTTCTCGAGGGATATCAATGATGTTGCAATCACGCAGATCTGTACTGCTATCATAACTGTAATAACTCCCACTACGGAGTACAATCCTGCTAAATCATTACCCCGGTCGTTTTCATCTTGTCGATCCACTAAAGGAAACACTTTCATTGACACCCAATTCCCTGATGAATCACAAACCAGTCTCCGAAATATCGATAATAAGCCTCGCCAGGCCACCTAGCATCCGGGTAATTCCTACCAAACCCTCGCCGTCTTGAGACACACAAAACGGTTGCAGCAAAGATTATGCCGGCTTTGCGTCCAAGTCCAAGTCCAAGAGGCGAAGCTGTTCCAATCGAGTATGAATGTCCTCCTTTCCGGAGATGTCGGTAGTAGGAAGTCTGAGCCTTGCCATTCTCGCGGAAGCTTGGCTGGGCTCTGAGTCAACTCGTCCTCGTCCTCCTTCCAACGGCGGTTTGAAAGGAGAGCCGGCAGAGCTACTTGATCCAAATTCAACGCCAGATGGCCCTGAGCCGTAGCGCCGTGCCCTATGATAATGTCAGCTTTGGGGCGTATGATGCATTGAGAACCACTAACTTCTTTTTGGTTTGAGGATCTAAATCTTCAGCTGTCACGACTCCTTCTGCATCGAGCACAGCAGGTACCAGGGTGTCTCGAGCCCTCAGGATACTCTTGACAAGACTCACAGCAACCTCATCAACTGTTCTCACCTCCTCAGAGGCAGGGTCCGTCATCATCCAGCCCACTAAGCGACGCGGAAGCCTCGATATAAGACAAAATTCTTGGGCCTCTTCGCCGTAGGGCATGTAGATACGTAACTGAGCATCACTCTCTTCAATATGTAGATCAGTTTCAATCTTGTCAACCTCGATGAATGAATCATTCGTGCTCAAAATCAATCGCAGATATATTCCCCCTGTTTGGAAGAATTGAGATCGCTGAAGCTTCCCGAGGACAGTCTCTCTCTCTCCAGCAGTCTGGACTCTAGGGCTCCGAAAATGACTCGCAATACTGTCAAAATATGTCAGTGCGATTTGAAACAAATGGTAGGCTTCTTCAAAATACAAACCGGAGAATACCAAGAGCCTGAGCTGCTGAGATATTGGCCATTGGCTCAGGAGTAGCGTCACCTAGATATGTAGCCACCCCGACGTTCCAGGACAGGTATAGGTGCTCAATGTTAGCCCACAATATCAGAGGCTCAAGAAGCCAGATCTCATGAGGAGTGAAATCAAGCATATTGATCTTGTCGGAAAATTGTTCCTGAAGAAATTCCCGGTCGGGTATGAAGTACTCCGTCTTGGTAGAGCAAAGCCTAACCTCGCCATTCGTGCCCTTGACGGGCAAGAGTGGCCTTTCCAGAAATATGCCTGGGTCCATCAAATGTCCGTATTCCGGTAGCGCTGCATTTAATGACCACAGCATATCTTTCACCGTGTTCACGGTTATCTGTTTCGCATCCAGATTGATCAGTTCCTTGTAAACTACGCCACCGCCATATCTCGGGATTTCCAGGAACCCAGCGAAAAACGATTCGAGCTTTGAATAGTGCTGACTCAAATCGAGCTTTCCAGGGAAGCTCAGTCCCGGAGCCCAGACGCAGTCGAATGTCTTGTACCACGTAATTGCAGGACCAGCTGTGAGGCCGATGAACGATTCGTTGTCGAACGATGCCCTACCAGTAGATCAGCATAGGTCTCCCAAGGGAACAGTTACCGGCGCCCACCTTAACTCCTTAACATCCTGATCGGATAGACGGGGAACCATCTCATCAAGAGCGTTGTAAAAGGCTGGGAGATTCGGCTGGAAGATACCTTGGGACTTGTTCCGTTCCAGGTGATCCAGTATATCAATCCACGAATACGTGCTGGGGATTCCCAGTGTGTCCTGGTAGAACTGCCTCAAAGCTGCACACTCAGCGTCGGTGGCTCCCCAGGCCTCTGGCGGTGGAAAGACAACCGCTTTCAAGTTCACGTGAATTGAACCTTCCAGTAGACATTTGCTAGGCTTAGTCCATGAGCGGACTGTAAAGATAAGTTCAGATTTCTCAAAAAAAAGCTCTGTAGTTACATCAGCATCCACAGGGTTTGGCGGGCAGATTGACACGGGTGGTGGATTCGCTCACCTCACTTTCTGTCGGACTTCTGGGACATCGCTCAACGACCTGCATTCTGCGTGGATGCGGAGGTAGAGCTCCAAAATCCGACGGGGAAACTCAACCTCAGGCTTGTTGAACGTAGACGGTCGGATAAAAGAGAGAAGCTGCAAGTAGAAGTCCAAGCTCTCATCTGCCTTAACTCCAAAGTGTGATTGAAGGAAAGCCCAAGGTCCGACGCCCTCGGTGCTTGTCAGTGGCTTCTCGAGTTTGATGAAAGGAAACACCTCATCCTCCAGCATGTATCTTCTACTAAGGAACCGGAGCTGTGCTGTGGGCAGGTAGCAATACGAAAGTGGCCATCGCAATCCTTTCTCACAGAGGACTCGGATTTTCTTCAGCTCCGGTAGCTGAGACAGGGTTTCTTTTGTTTGGGGTTTGACACGGTCCCATTCGGTAAGTAAGTACGGTGGCATTGCTTTGGGATCTTCTTCCGCCAACGTGCGACATTTTGTGAGCAGTGGCGTGCTGCTTTCATCATCCGGCGGCACTGGCAAGTCCTGAGTCGCCATGTTTTAACACGCGACAGCTTGCTCCCCAAAGATGATTTAGCTGTCAGGAATGTTTTTTGAGTAGTTGAGTAGTTGAGTAGTTGAGACGAGTGGCGAGATGTTGCAAGCGGGAAGATTTGAACCTCTGAGCGATTTGGCGCGGGGATGTTGGTGCAATATGCATTTGGTGGTGGCTGTGTTGGTTCGACATGCAGTTGTTTTTAGCATCAGGCGGCTAGATTGCGGCCTTGGTTGGTTGAACGTGGTGAAACACGGGCTAGAATCAGGCGACAAGGCAGTAAGATTTATTCATCCAGGATGCAATCACTGTCGCGCGGCTAGATTAGGAGTGTTGTTGATACGATATCCATTCAACAACAATGGTTTAAAGCTTTGCTGCGAGACGAACATGGGTACTCTCTTCTTCTCATCTCATTCATCTTCTTCTTCTTCCTCCAGCGTCATCTTCATACAACCACATCTCACCATATCTTCCAGCCGGCAAACATGTCTTTATTGTTTGCCGACCCCAGTGCCCTTAGGGCCATTTAGGATGATGCAGCTCCAGATACCACTCCTTCTCCAAGAAGAAGCCCGAGTACAGGCTCTCTGTTCTCGAGGACCTCGCCCGGAGGAGCCGATCGGGGGGACTTGCTAGCATATCAGGCAAGCATCACTTCATTGCTGTCCTCTACCAGTCGACAAAGGTCACTATCCCAGTGACCTGACTATCGCAGACTCTGAGGATGAAATATGGATTATAAAACTAAGCTAATCATAGAAGGAGAGCGGTAAGCGTTTTCTGGTCGTTTGCTTAGGCTTCTGTCGTTAAGTAGTCCATCCATTGTGTTCCTTAGCCAAGGACACGGGACGCAAGCTTAGAGATGAGGCATGAGGCATCAGTTTGCTCAGGTTGGAGGCACGTTACAAGGACATGATACTTAGGGCTGGGTACAGATCAAGAATTATTAACCAACTCGGACAATTACACGTTTCGACAGCCTCCCTATAAACACATCTCCTAATCCGTGTGATCAGTGCTCACAGTAACCTCCTTCCACTCATCCAGAATCTTGATGGTATCGCTACACTTCGCCCGAATGAAAGCATCACAATCACTGCCCAGCGCAATCCGCACCGGAGCCTCCCTCCCCTCCGCAACGCCCGTCCGCGTCAGGACATCCACAATCACGGCACACCCCTTCTTCACGTCGCCGAGCTGCCGCCCATCCGTCGCCTCCAGCGCCGTCCGCGTCCGGCCCGTCGGCGTGCTCTCGTCGTACGCCGCCATCGGCTCCGTCAGGACCTTGACGCCCGGGTTGAGGAAGCTGGTGCGGAAGTAGCCCGGCTCCACCACCGTCGCGGCGATCTTGAACGGCTCCAGCTCGGCGCTCAGCGACTCGGCCAGCGACGACATGCACGCCTTGGTCATGGCGTACGAGGGGAAGCCCGGCCCGCCGCGCCAGCTGGCGATGCTGCCAAAGGTCACGATGGTGCCGCGCGTGTCGTGCGCGCCCGGCGGCTGCGCGCGCATGCCCGGCAGGAAGGCCTGCACCGTGGCGACGGTGCCGAAGACGTTGGTGTTGAAGTTGTCGTACAGCTGCTGCGGCGTCGCCTCCTCGACCGCGCCGGCGAGGATGTAGCCCGCCGCGTTGATCAGGTAGTCGACGCGGCCGAACTGCGCGAAGACGTCGCGGGCCACGGCCTTGATGTCGGCGAGGGGCGCCGTGACGTCGAACGAGATGGTATGCGCGCCGGCGTCGGCGAGGTCTTGAATCCGCGATGCCTTGCGTGCGGTGGCGACGACCTTGTGGCCGCGCTTGAGGGCGATGAGGGCGATTTCATGGCCGAAGCCGGACGAGGCGGCTGTGATGAACCAGACGGGGGTGGGGGTGGTCATTGTTGCGGTTGTTATGTGTAAGTGGTGGCGAGGTTGTTGAGTGTAAGTGGTGACGAGGCTGTTGTATAAGTGGTGATGGAGACGAGGTTGTTGAGCTCAGGTAAAGTATGATGAATTCAATGAATGGCTCTGAATGAAGAGTCCATAACCATTACCATCGCGAGACACCATTTATATATCCTTCTTCCATCCATCACAAGCCTCCAGTGCCCGCTTACCCTACCAACAGCCTCACAGTACAGTACGACCCAATCCATCCATCTCCCAGCCTAGCAACGAATTATCGCCGAAAGAGCCAGCCACCACAAAATCCGACATGACACTCCCGGAGTTTAGCACGAAAGAAAACAGCCCATTTTAGCCGTTACAGAATCGGCGTGGCTCGCCGACCTGCATCCCGTAAGCCGCAGGGCACGGGGTGGGGGAAGCCCATGTCCTAACGCCGAAACACGGCGCTATGGCGATGATGTTCTGCGGCGATGAGGTTTCGGCGTTAACACAGCGGCATCACGCCCAGCTCTATAAAGTAACCGATTGGTTTCTCGCTTCAATTAGTTTGCATCACGGCTGCCAGAAGCTTCTCAAAGAGTAGACGATAGCGTTATTGCAATGCGACAATATTGCGTCAATGTCACCCATCACTGTCATTCGGATATTGACTACACAGGACGGAACAAAGAAGTAGAGAATACAAATTGGGTGTACAAATCCATGCATCAAAAGGTCCTATGCAACCCTTCTAGCGTCCGGAACGCCCCTGCCGAAACTCCAGGCTCAAAGCAACACCACGAATCATTCATCCAACAGCCATTCTTTACAATTTGATATCCACTCATCGCCATGTGTTCCCCCGGCTGTCCTGCCTGCGGTGACCAGCGCCTGTCCCGGCACCAATAGTGATCCTTCGGGGCTTGTCACCGGCGAGACCTTGAGGGCTTCCCAAGTTCTCAACCCTCACGCTGGATCCCATGTTCATGCGTCGAGCCTGGCCCTGCGTCAAGGCTCGATCGCCCTTCCACTCAGGAGGCGAGCACGTCAACGGAGGGCTCCTCCGTCGCTCAGCACTACCGCGCCGGAGTCGAGAGATGCCGTTGGTGCTACTCGCCAGTGCAGGCAAACTAGGCCTGGGTCCGGATCTGTCGCTGTTCAACGAGCCCATCGAAGAGATTCGCCTCGCGGTTGAGGTCGGGGCTCCCGTCATGAGGCTCATTCTACGAGCCTTTTCCTTCATGGCAGAGTGCAACGCGGTGCGCAGCTTGCGGGCATCCATGTTTGTGTCCGAATCCGATCCAGAGAAGGACGCATTGATCGGGCTGTTCTCGTCGATGATGGATGGACGGGATCGGAGAGATCGAACCGGGATTGCCAGCCCCGAAGGCGATGGCGACTGGTTGCCGGTCTTACCGACATCCAACGATCGCAGCGGCGGTGTACGCTGCAAGTCGGGGCTTGAGGCCAGGTTGAGGCTGAAGGACGGGGCTCGAGGAATTGGCGATCCTCCACCAGGGGAGCCCGAGCCCCTGGCCTTGGACAAGAAACCAGCCTGGAATCTGCTTGGCTTGGGTCCCGTCAGACTGGTAGCCTTGGGAACCTCCAGGCTTGGGCTCGACTCGTCGTTGAGGGTCTTCTCCTCCTTCGCCTCCTTCGCCTCCTTCGCCTCCTTCAGTTCCTTCGCCTCCTCCTTGAGCTCCGACTCCTCCACTGCTTCTTCCTCTTCCTCCTCTTCTTGTTCGAGGTAGGCTGGAATAGGAGGAGCGACGATGGCCCTCTCGGGGGATTCCTCAGGTGCTGGCGAGCCCTTGAACTTCTGCGGTGTCTTCTCAAAGTCTGCCAGCGTACCCTCCTCCGTCTCATCGTCGCGCCATCGCACTCCCCGGTTCTTGACCTTCTTCACTGGCGTGAAACTGATGCCTTTCTTGGTTGCTCCCAACGCCTTACGTCGTCGTGGAGACCCCTTCATCGGGCTCATGTAGGGCTCGGGAGTGGGCGCCAGAGCGGGTGCCGCGATGGGTTTGCCGTAGGCGTACACGGATACCATCTTCTTGCGCTTGGGCGTGCCTCGGCGGGTGGGGGGAAAGATCTCGGTAACAGGGAGGGATCCATCGGGCTTGACAACCTGTGAGGCGGCCGTGAATCCAGTCTGAAGAAGTCGGTTGATGATTTCCTTGGCGTGCGCGACGGCGGATTCCTCGTCCATGCTGATGGTGTCGGAAAGCGACGTGAGGATGTCGAACTGGGCGGTGAGGAGCATTTGCACCATGGCAGCATCTCCAGACTTGTCCTGCTCGAGAACATCTCGGTAGCACTCGCGGCTGAAGTTGGACTTGAGAAGCTCCGCCTCACGAGTCAGGCTGGCAACCTCGCCAGTGTCGGCGCTGGCGCTGCCCTCCAGCTGCTGCAGACTGTGACTGAGGGCCGTGTCGATGGAGCGTTCCCAGTTGCACTTGTCCAGCTTCTGATGAATGTGCTGTCGGCTGTTTTCCAACTCGACAAGAATGCCATGAGCCGTCTTTCGAATGCTGACCAGGTTCTGGGGCATCGAGTCCTCGTCACCTCGCTGCTCGCACACGGTGTCGAAGGCGGCAATCCACCCCGAGAGCATCCCAATCCGGCGTTCAAAGACCCTCAGCTTCTTCATGTTGACGACGCGGTCCTTGCGCTCAGTGGCGCAGTTGTCGTAGGCGGCTCGGAGTCTCTGGATGCCTTCGCGGGCAGTCGTGTCGCGCTTCTCGCACTGCTTTCGGAACTTGGCAAAGAAGGTGGTTTCGGCGTCCTTCTGCTGGGCTTTGAGCTCGTTGATCAGGGCCATCTGCTCGTCAATCTTGACCAGGAAGTCCTTGACGTGGCGGTTCACATTGAAGACGTTGCGGGTCACCTTGGTCTGGATGTTCTTGGCGCGGTTGGCATAACGGAGTGTGTTTTGAGACTCGTCAAAGTGAGCACTGGACGGCGAGACGCAGACAATCATGACCGTCTTGCAGTTTCCGCCCAGGGAGAACTTGAGGAGACGAGTCAACTTGCTGTTCCGGTAGGGCACGTGTGCTCGTTGACGACGGTCGCACAGCGCGTTGATGCAGCTTCCGAGAGCCAGCAGCGACTTGTTGATGTTGGCGCCCTCGGTCAGACGCTCACCACGGTTCTTCGTAACGGATGCTCGCTCGGAGCCAGCCAAGTCAATGATGCTGAGCGTGGCCATGGTGTGAGGCTCGCTGACGTCGGCGTTTCGGTCCTTCTGGGCAATGTTGATCTGGAGCACGGCGTGCGATCGCGAGGACGTGGCGTTGGCCTCGGTGGGCGACACGGTTCGGTATTCGTTTCCTTGGACAATCATGTCCATCACTTCTTGCACGTCCCTGGGGTGGTGACTCGTCAGTCCAGAGACGGTGACAGTCTGGTTGCTGTCCTCTCGGAGCATCAAGCCGCCCTTGGGAGCTGCTCCGCCGCCGCCTGGAACCAACAGATCTCGAATCGTCTCGTTGTAAATTTCCAGATAACTGAGGCTGAGCTCTGTGGCCTTGTCCTGGCTGCGCTCGTCGATCTTCTCGAACAACTCCTGCATGGTCATGAAGATGATGCCTGGCTGTTGGGACGTGCCGGTGATCGTGTGCGTCTTGCCACATCCGGTGGCGCCATAGGCAAAGACGGTCGCATTGTACCCGTCAAGGACGCTGTCCAGGAGGCTTCTAGTGGTGCCTTCATACACCTCGGATTGCGTCGTGTTCTCGTCGAAGACACGGTCAAAGGCGAAGACCTGGTCCTTGACCTTTTTGGACTTGGGCGCAACGGATCGGCCGAACTTGTGGACGGGGTTTTCTTCGGGGGGGTCGAAGACTCTACGAACTGGTGAGTGGTTGTCCAAGACGGGGAGGAGGAGCGCACGCACAAACACCGGTCATCGACGACCTTGATGACGTTTCGGATGCCACGCTGGTGCAGCTTTGGCGTTGGGACGGCCGCAAGGGAGCCGTCGCCGAGAAAGACTGTGCCATCATCGTTCTTTTGTCTGTATGCTGTCAGCGGTGAGGTCGTGCGGGCGATGAGGGTTCTCGTACAGCTGTGCAGCTTCTCGGATCGTGAACGGCCGAACTCGGACTAAGACAGGTCAGCAAGCGCATCGTTAAAGTACCCGCACTGCGCCCAACGTACTCGCAACAGAGATAGATGATTGTCCCGTAGTCACGGCCATGGTATATTCGTGGTGTCTCTCCGCCGGCTCGTCGCCTCAAAGTCCGGAACTCGACGTGCTTGTGTGTCAAGTAAACAAAGATTAATGGCAAAGAATGAAATGCGCGCGCCTCCCCAGACGTTCAGTCATGAGAACAATGCTCAGAATTGGGCGAAGCGGAGGAGGTCGGGAGGAAGATGGAAGCCGCCCGGAATTCGTCGTCGTCGCGGGAGGCCGTAGTGGTCGTGGCTGTTGGTCGTGGCAGTCTTCAGTTGGGACTGCCGAGCACAGTGCAGGTGACGTTTACCGTTTGTTGTTCGAGGCCTGGGGAAACGCGTTGCTCTGGCAACTTAGCGCGCGGCAGGGGCCGTTCAGGGGATGTCAGGGGGGGTTCGTCAAAGCAGGCTACCCTACGGCATCAACGAGAATTGTTTGGCGAATTGTTTTATCAAACGGTATTGCAGTGTTGATGGCTGACTATTTCTCAATTTCATTCAATAGGTTTAGAATTCACCAACCGACTTTTACTATTGTATTATAGCAATATTTGATGTTTGTTTGGGTTGATTCTTCAACGATGTCGATGATCTTTGTCCACGTGTAGACGAAAACAACAAGCCGCCCAGTTTGAAACAGACCGCCCTGGACATTGCAGCCGGGGTCAATCTTAGATCCAACCACAGGTAAACACGCTTGGATTACCAGTACTACGTTGTCAATTGTTGACCTTCGTCCCATTGGAGATAGCCCGAGATGTGCAATTTCATTCAACGCCCACGGCTCGGAGATATCCGATTCATGTTCTATTTGTATAACCGTCGATGATCGGTAACACACTTCACAGGGACCACCTTCACAAGACTGCATGCACTGCACTGCACGTTACGAGACCAGTCCTAACAGGGTGACCAAATAACATCACATTATTCCCTTAATTTACACTCCCATGACGCCAACCATGCAATACAAGGTCCCATCCGACAACGATTTGTCCCATCTGTCTTGTCCCGTGAAGTCCCCGCGCACCTTCAGTCAACAGCTCAGGCAGCAGCGATCTCGGGCGTGAACACGTATCGGGGCAGCGCCGCCATCCTCTCCTCCGGACTGATCTCGGCGTCGTCGTACAGCATCCTGGTCTTCTTCTCCTTCTTGCCCGCCTTCTTGTCGCCGTCGTCGCCGGCCTCGGGCTTCTGCGGGGGTCTGATGCCAGCTTCCGCCATGCGTATCAGCTGGTCAATGTCATCGCCGGATGCAGCTCCAGGCGCCGCGCCGGGACCGCTCCAGCTTCCGCCTTGGGTCGGCCGCTGAGGCAGGCCCGGCGCCGGAGGCAGGTTCCCTGACGGCCGTGCAGGCAACGCGCTTGTCGGGTAGCCGTAGGACGCTGCTGGAGGCGCTTGGCCAGGGTAGGCAGGCTGGCCAGTGTGTTGCTCGTACGGTGGTTGGGGAGGCTGATACGGAGGGTTCTGCATGCGTTAGTTCGTGCGAAGGCTACAACGGGAGAAGCAACTTACGAAATTTGCTGGGCTCGCGGTAGACGGGTTGGCAGATTCGGGAGGATTGGATCCTGCCGTCTTCCGCCGTGTGCGAAACTCCTCGAGCCGCTTCTTGAGATCCTCCGGCGTTTCAACTTTGATCTTCTTCCGGGAGTCCTGACCGGCCTGACCGGGCAAGGGGTTTCCGGTCGCGACCCGCCTGTCCTCTTGCGCCTGGTAGAAGTTCTGGATGATGCGATTGCGGTGCTGGTCGAGAATTTCCTGCGGGATGCCCTCCATGCCGAAGATCTCCACCTCGAGGCCTTGCCGGTTCGGGAGCGCATTCTCGACCTGGGAGAGATTCTCTTTGTGGACTTGGTTCAAATGGACGGAAAGACCTAAGAGTCACGGTGTCAGCTCGACGTCGCTGAAGATTCGCGCGGGATGGACCAACCTCCTGCCGTGTTCAGCCGGCGACCACATCGGTCACACTTGAAGTGCTTCGCCTTCTGATGGGAAATGAGCAGCTTCAAATCCTCAAAGTCGCGCTCGCCTGGGAGGAAAGGTCAGTCTAGGTTCGTCCGCAAGGATAGGCGCAAGCTTCGCACAGTAGTAGCACCAAGGACGGCCGAGGATCTCCTCGACGTCGGGGTGGCCGCGCCTCTTCTTGCCCATCTTGTCGCCGGTCGCGGGAACTTTTCAAGAGTGGTAGAGGATCGGATAAGGCGCGATGCAGAGGGAGTGACACTGCGCTGGAATGGTGACGGCTTGCAGTGCTTGGAGTTGAGCTGGTTCAACGCGCGACGACGAGAAGGCTGGGTGGATAGCTCTGTCGGCTAAAGGCCGGCTGTGGCAAGCTCCGGGGGTACTTTGTACTTGGACGCCCACTTGCAAGCCTCGAGTCGTCGAGTCATCAGTGACAATAGTGGGCAACCTGCTGAATTAGTAGGTACTGGAGACTGGAATATGAGAAGCTCACAATACCCTCACGACGTCAAAGTACTAAAATCGCTGCTTAATCCCACTATTGTGTGGGTATTGATATTATTCTATAGGGGATACAGATCATCTGTTCGTAACCGGGATCTTCTCCCACGTAGACTATATGTCCAGCTCCGTCTCCAGTCAGAGTGCTCATACACACATACATACAATGCTGTTTGTCCTTCATCAAGCATCCCGCTCAACCGGCGGCTCATACTCGTCCCTAAAATACTAGGAATCCCGGGGCCGATTCCTATACGTCTGCCTTGGGTATCGCCATCCATAACGCCACATTTTATGTTACAGGGCGACTTCCGCCGTGAGTTCCGTCAGTAGTCCCATCAATGCACCGACAAATGACAAATGAAATCAAGGCCCATTAGGTGTATCAAATAGCGTCAGCGGCCATTGGCCTCCGTGCTGCACGCCGTTCATGTTGTTTGTCGCCAGAGATGCTCCCTCTGGGACAATTGGGACGGGCGCCGAGTCTCGGGGACCGCCGCCGAGGGTTAAAAGAGCGGTTGCGCTGTATCGCTCTTGGTTATCGGCGAGGGCAGCCGTCCAGTCGTGCCATGTGTTGTTGCCACGGCCTTGCCATATCAGCTCCGGCGCAGATTGGGTTGCAACGTGCTGAGTTGCCTGGGAGGCGAAAGCGATCAGTGGGTTCGACTGTGCCCCCGAGACGTCCTGGACCGTCGTCACCGCAGCAGCAGCAGCAGCGGCGGCGGCAGCTTGAGCCGACGTGTTGAAGAACATGGCAGCTTCAGCTTCGTAGGTTGAAGACGCGATGCTGCCCTGCGTCTGTTCGCCATATGCGATCGGCGGATATGGAGCCTGACCATTCAAACTCGGCTCCTGGTAGAACCCCTTAAGTGGAACGTCGGGAGCTGGTCCATTCGGCGCTCCCACTAGTGCCGACGCTGATGGTACTTCAGACACCTGGTAGGCAAGAGGCTGAGATTGCTGCTCCTGTTTAACCTCTGCAACTGGAGCTGACAGAGTCGGCTCGCGATTCTCGTTTTGCATGTCGTGTTCAATCCATGCCATGGTACGGTCAATGATTTGCGCAATCTCGGTGCTGATTTCAGGCCCCGAACCTGTAGGTGCGTTAGTTGAGGAGATTCACAAGAAAACAAGAATACTGACCTAGCAGAGACCCGGTCTCCTCGAGGATGCCGACCCAACTGTTCATTTCCACTCTCAAAGAGGCGATGGCCTCGGGGGTCGTTTCAAACCGCCTCTCCCAATGGGCGACGAGCATCGAGAAGATGGAGGCCGCGTACAGAGACATCTGATACCAAGTAGTATCGAGGCACTTGAGTTTTTGAATTTCTAGTTGGCAGTGAAGCATCTCTCGAGCAACATCTTCGCAGATGCGAGTGTTGTCGGCATTCATCTTCCTGTCGGTGGTCATGCCGACTGAAGGATGACGTAGTAATAGGCGGAACTCGAGTAGAAACGACCTGATGTAGAGAGCACTCATGTGGGTATGTTCTGTCTGCTCCGCGTGGCCAAGCTTCAAGTACCCTGGGAGCTCATCATCCCATGCCCTGATCTGTTCTTCCAGGGCGTTGACGATATTGACATAGTTCTTGGTGTCTCGGCGGACGCTGTAAATGTTGGAGAACATCTCCATCAAAATTGGCACAATCTTGAAACTTGAGATGCCCACTTGGTAGGTGCAAGGGATATCGCGAGACGTATCCACACCGTCCACGCTCAGAAGCTCATCGGCGATGGGCTCGGGGAACCCAACGTCAAACTCCTCGACGGTGATGGGCATGGGAAGTCCACGGCGACCGTTGATGGCGATGTAGACGGTAAGAATAACCCACCACGCCCTCTTGCGCAACTCATGGTTGAGATTTGTTCCCTCTCCCGGCTTTCTTGACTCTCGGTGAAGATTTAGCTCGAGAGCACGGTGGAAGGCGTGGTTGACGACAATGGACGCACTCCCAGGCTTAGGGAAAGCACGAGTATGTACACAAATCATAGCCATGGCTTGGACTGAGGTTAGATCCGGCGAGCAAGTAAGCTCGAAAAACTTGCTGAGGGCGAAATGGTAATGCTTGTTGGAGACGTCGTTGAGGTGAGCGCGCTGCTCAGCCTTTTGCCAGTTGCGGACACCGTACTGAAAGAAGATGATGGCGAAGACCATGTGGACAATAACCAGTTCGGCCACGGTGGGCTGGAAGTCAGGTTCATCGTACATTCTTGTCAACTGTTCCCAAAGTTAGCAGGCCATTTTGGCAATTTTATCAGGAGTAGGTTCTCACCAGCTGCATGAATGACGGCTTGTGAAGAAGGGGCAGGAAGGCCGAAATGGTCATAAAATACCACTCCGAGTAGGTGAATGCATCTTCTCGCGACGGAAGGTCGACTTGCAGGGGAGGATTCCTGTTCATGATGGACTGGAGGAATGCCTGAGTGGACTTATTGTAGAGCGGCCCTAAGAGCTTGGCATCGGGAGGGGGCTCGTCCATGTCGGGGGCATCGAAGGAGGCGAGGTCGACGGTGGTTCCCAGGATGGACAATTGGGTTCCCTTGATGGAGCTCAAGGGCGCGCTGTCGTCGCCTCTCACCCCAATATGGCTCTCTCTCGGGCGGGACTCGAGTAGGGTGCGGGGGAAGGAGCTGTGAATCGAGGATGGCTTCGCCGAGGAGCTCGCGGAAGAATTGGTCGAGTCGTTCTTGATCCAGGCGGTGCCGTATTGAGTCCAGGTGTCGGTCGAGTTCGGATCTTGAATGGGGTTGCCCATGTTGTCAAAGGTGACGCCGGGCGGATACTGGGCATAGGGCGTCCACTGCCAGGGCTTGACCTCGACGCCGTTTTCGCCCAGTAGGCGTTCGAGATGGCGAATATGGGTCAACATGTCAGTCTTCTCCCTCTCGAGCTCCTGCATGTAGCCTCTGCGCTCGGTGCGGCCGGTGACGCGATCGGTCACGTAGCACTCGAGGTTCTGGTTGGTGCAGTGGGAGCATCCTTCGGGGAGGGCGTCGCATCGAATCTTGCGAACCTGGACGAGGCGGCGCGGTCAGCACGATGTATCTGGCGAGTCAGTTGGAGGATGATAGTTACCTTGCATCGGTCGCAAGCCTGGCCGGTGCGCGTGTAGGACTGGAGGCGGTTCTTGACGACGCTGGAGAAGTCGTCCGGGGCGCGCTCCAGGCGAGGCAACTTGACCTTGTTTGCGGCGTGGCCAGGGCTCTCTTCGTCGCCGCTGTCGGCCGGCCGCTTGACCGGCCGTCCAGGCATCTTGGGCTTGGGGCGCGAGCGCGGAGAGATGTCCCTGGACGAGGCCGAGGCGGAGGGTGAGGAGGAGGAGGAAGAGGTGGAGGAGGAGGCGGAGGAGGAGTCGCAGGGCGAGCTCGGGGAGTTGAGGCTGGAGGACGTGGGCTTCGGCTTTGGCGCCGTCGCTGGCGCCGTCGCTGTCGCTGTCGCTGTCGCTGTCGCTGGGATGGAGCCTGGCGCGGGCAACTGGCGCGGGCGCCGCCCAGAGGGTCGGGTCGCAAGCGTAGCGGAGGACGACGCTCTGGTTGGAGGTGCTTTGGCCGGTGCTTTGGCTGGTGCTTTGGCTGGTGCTTTGGCTGGTGCTTTGGCCGGTGCTCGCGCTTGGGTGCTATTAAACGCTTTGATGCGAGAGTCCGGGCCCCATGCAACGCAGCGGGATTGGGATTGGGATTGGGATTGGGGGAGCAGGCCAGGCCAGGAGCAGGGAAGCGCCTGAAGCGATGATTGCCAGCTGGGGAACTGCGTCTGTGTCGGCGGCTGCAACGGTTGTGACTGCGACGACGACTGTGATAGCAGCGACAGGTTGGCGGCGATGGGAAAGCTGAGACTGCGCTGGGCGGCGATGGCTTCCATCATGGACCCGTCGCTGGCGGGCCGGCTGCTGTCAAAGGAGCTCCCTGTCGTCGCCCTACCGTAGCAGGCGGGTAGTGGGGGCACTGTGTGTGGGTGCGAGCAGGGGGCAGACGCAGACGCGGACGACGTAGACGCAGCGGGGAATGGGCTTTGCATTAGTGGCCTGGGGCGTGAATTGGCAGTGGACTTTTTGCTGAAACTCTCAGGGGCTTAGGGCCTGCGCTCAGTGGAATTCCTGGAACTTGGCACTCGCCCCGACGTTTGGTGGCACCGGGGGCTGCTTGGGAGCAGGGCCTCGAACGCTAGATAGATGCGGCTTTGTTGCTTGGCTCTGCGCAACGACAGGTCTTGAAGGGTCTGGGCCCAGGGGAGGAAATGTAAGGAGAAGTGAATAAAGTAAAGACAAATCTAATGTGTTGCGCCCAAAAGAAGAAACGAAGCTTTTGGTCTATTGTAAAGATGATTCTGTGTGGTCTTGGTTTAGTCTAATCGCACGAGTGATTGACTGTAGAATGATGAAACCCCCCCTGTTTCCATCTCACCATCTCCGACCTATATACATATACCACATACAGTTCATCGGGGTTGGCGATGGAGATGCACAGTTCCTATTCAGGTCGACATGTTCATTCGGTAAGCCCGCTCTCCGGGAGTCCTGTGAGTGAGCACGGGGGAGACACGGAGCTGCCAAGTGCCAAGTGCCAAGTGCCAAGTGCCATGCATGCCGCATTCGATGAGGAAGCCACAGAACCGAGGCGGCGATGCCTTCGAGAAGCGCCGAAGAAGGGAAGAAGAGGCCCCGATGCAAGGCGAGAGTCTCTTGAACCGGACACGGAGAGACGATACAATCCCAGACACCCAAGAACACTCACAGATGCTCACAAGACGCGGACGATGGTTATGCCGGCGAGTGCTCTCCCTGCCTCGGAGAGGGCGATCCGATGCGATGCGGGCCGCTGGAGAGCGTCGAAGAGGGTCATGCAGGTGAGAGAGAGGCAAGCCACACCCAGAGACTGCAAAAGTGTAGGCACAAAGGTGTAGGCTCCATGATCCCGTGGCGTCGGTTTTAACGAGCCCCGGAGATTCCGTTATTGAACTCTGGCTGGTGTAGAAGGTGTAGAAGCTGGGAACCAATCAGCCCGCGCTGTGATCCGAGGTGGGACGTCTTTGAGAGTCGACGACGCATACAGACAGACAAGGACAGGTCTAGTCCCAAGAAAGCAACCACCAAGGCCGAGGAAATGTCCGTACGAATACAGGATCTAAAAAAATCGTCGAGGGGGATCCGCCTTTAGACTGAAGAAATAGAGTAGCAATGTGACCTGAGCCGGTCACCCCTTGCATTGTCGGCAGTTGCAAAATACGCTTATGCGAGGAGACGATGACACGGGGAACATCTGCTGCTGGCCCAACCAGGATGCCGTAATATGCCGTGTAGTGCATGCTCAGCCCTACCTCTATTCGCAGGTGCTTATTTACCTCTAATAACCCCCCCCCCCCCTCGGTGGCTGCAGTCTCTTAATTACTTGCCTTGCCTTGCCGAATGCCGACTGCGGATCCCGTTCCCGTTCCCGCACGCTGGAAAGCTACAGCCGCGTTCATTTGCAAAGCTAGAACCGACCATGATGTGTATCGAGCGTCATCACATTCGCTAGTCTGTCCACGCTGCCTTTGATCAGTCTCTTGCCCTCGTCAAACACGCTTGTTCGGAAATAGGAGGCAACGCGCAAGCAAGTCGGGTCAATGACTCTGGATCGTCCTGGAGGCCGCCTTTTAACCTGGTCGAGACTTGGGACATGTGGGCCGGGAGGAACCTCTGCAGCTGTGGCTAGAACTGTTGACTGTTAATGGCGACAGAACACTCCGAGATCATGCCAGTGTAGATTTCTGTACCCAAGGTACCTGAGCAATATGCTCACCGCATCGAACCATAGACTCGCATTTGAAGTCTGCCGTTTCCAAAACGTAACGATACAGGCGAGGGTCTCACGAGGACTCAGGTGAGGCGCTGGATGCTGTGCTGACCTGCTGGTTCCAGTACAGTGTCGGGAATGTGACATTCTAACTGTGCAACCCTGCTCGTACACGCAATGTGACAGTCCAAGTTGACCTGCCCCGCCAAAGCCCTCCACCAAGTCCGGTCTTACCCCTCCACACCACCCAGCTTTGTGCGACGGCCTCAACGACTTCAAGTCTTCAACTGCCTGCCACGACAGACACGACCGAGTACAGCGTTCCTCGAGACCAAACTCTATCATCACCTCTATCCGCGCCATTTCTACACCCTCACTGAGCTCCCTGTTGCCTCCCAAGTCGCGCCTGGCGACGACCCTCTCCATCCATCATGTCTCTCGAAACCATCACCCTCGACCACCTCCCCTCGTCGCACAAGATCCACGCCGTGCTTTTCCGTGACGTAAAGAACGCGCCGTTCCTGCACCAGCAACTGCTCGCGCGAAATTCCGATTTTGAGTACGCCTTCGTGGATGCCTCTGTCGTATGTTTCACTCCGAGTCGCAAGCTGTAGCCGCTCTCGAGTACCTGTTGACACGATGACTTCGTAGGTCGTTTCACGGCTTCAGATCCTCTCTGCCACTTTCAAGGCGACCTTGAATGCCGTAAACGGGGTGCTGAAGACCCCGAATGTTCACTCGGAGATTGTGATATCCCTAGGCTCCTCAAACAATGTACCAATGCCGCTCCCACTTCCCCGTGACCACCTAAGCTGACTGCTGACTTTTAGATCGCTGACGCCTATCGACGTTACGGCATTTCTCCCTCCACAAAAGACCTCATCGTCGTCAAGGTCACCTTCCCGGCCGAGGACGGCACCCCGCCAATCGACAGCGAGCGGATCTGGGACCACCTCAAAACCAACGTCGAAGGTGAAGCTCTGCCTCTCACAGACGACCAAATCTCCGCCGCTACAGACATTTCCAAAGTCCGCAAGTACTACAAGCTAAACGGTCTCAAATGGCTCGATGACATCAAAGACGAGAAGGCGAAGAGGAAGGAGATGGAAACGCTGGTCCTGGGGGGCATGGCGTTGCGTGGAGTATAAGAGACTGGAAAATTACTACACGCACACAGTGTCAGGGCACTTGCAGGCCTTGGTCAAGGATCAAATGTAAGCCATGTCTTCATCTATGCATCCTGCTCTACCGTTTGGTCCCAAGTCCTAAATCACCTTAGACTCCTAAAATCGCTGCCCATGATGGAATTTCATAATCGTCAACGCCCTTTTCCTTTTTGCCCCTAAACACTCTCACGCCATACCGACCACGCTCTTACACCGTCGGACCAACTCAGTCCACATGGCGTCGCGGCTATCTCGCGTTCGCTGGACGGCGTCCTTGTTCTCTTGCGCCCGACGGAGCAGGTACTTCATACACTCGCCGGTGGTGCCCCAGACGAGGTACTTGTAAGCGGGCAGGGCGGGCGCCTTGCTGCCCTTCTCCTTGCGCGCAGTCTGGCCGGCCTCGACCAACTCGCAGCTGACCTCGTCGGCCATGCCCTGCAGCTGCGCAAACGACACGTCGGACTTGGCGGCGCCGGCATCGCAGATGGCTCGGGCTCGGCGGACGGACTCGGCGTTGTGCGAGGCAATCATCAGGCTGGAGGGGGGGTACTCGCCCTCGCCCTTGACACTGCTGCTCCACTTGCGGGATAGGACGCTGGCGGCGAGGGTATCGTAGCACTTGTCCGTGTCCTCCTTGGTGTCGTGGAAGAGGTGGCGGGGGTCGGAGCCGAGGTAGGCGCCGCGCACCAGCTTGACGCCCAGGGAGAACTTTTCCTTCTGGGCCAGGGCGAGGTGGTTGGAGAGGACCTCGGGACAGGCCTTCTTGTAAGCTTGGTAGGTGCCATAGATGACGGGGTCGTTGACGCCGCTGTTGTACTTGCGGGCGAACTCCATGGTCCAGTCGTCGATGCCGTCCTGGAGCATGTCCTGCTCAGCGTCGAACAGGAGACGCACGCCGCGCTGCTGGGCGAGCTGGCAGATGTCGTCGATGCTCTTGTAGAGAGTGGGAGTGGCGGGGAGGCGGGCCTTGAGCTGGGCGAGGGCCAAGCTGCCGGCACCGGTGAACCTGGCAGGTGTTAGTCTCGAACGGAGCTTGTCTGGGTTGGATGATTGGGGGAGACCTACTTGAGAGCGACGTAATCACCAGGTTGGACCAGGCGGACCGTCTCCAGCGTACCCTCTGCCCAGGGCAGGATCTCGTTGTTCAGGGCCTCCTCCGTCTCCTTGGCCGGCTCGCCGAGCGACTTGGCCTGGTCGTTGGTGAGGACGACCTCCTTGGCATAGCACAGGATGACACCGGTGAAGCCGATGTTCTTGAGCCCGGCAATGGTGCGGTGGACCTCGGCGGCGTTCTCGCCAGCGCAGAACTGGGCGTAGAAGGTCTTCTTGAGGAAGAAGCGCAGCAGCGGGTTGCGGTCGGGGTTGAGCAGGGGGTTGTGCGAGTTGGCCAGGGCGGCCATGATGCGCAGCGACGGCGGCAGCAGCACGGGCGACGACGACACGATGGTGGTGGCCAGCGAGCGCAGGATCATGGTCAGCGAGAGCAGCGAGAGCGGCGCGCGGGCGGCGGCGGTCATGTTGGGCGGCGGCGGGTCGGGGATGGGATAGCCGGCGAGCGTCGACGTGCGCTTCTCGGAGGAGTGGATTCGGCGCCGGGACGCGGGCGGTGCGAGGCTCGGCCGGAGGGAGGCTCGCGAGTCGAGTCTGGTGTAGTAGGAGGGGGAGGCTGCGCAGCGGAGAGGCCGGCAGGACCCTCGCCCACGGGCCAAGTTCATGGTCAGGGAGGAGTAGTGAATGTGGTGTTTGTTTAGGTTGGTGGGTGGGTGTGGTGTCTAGGTTTATAAGGTGTATGCGATTGGGTGTATAGCAGTGTTGTGTTGTGCTGTGCTGTGCTTGTTGTGTAGATAGGTAGATATGTGGTGGGAGGCTGTAAGCTGGTAGAGGGAGGACTATGGACAATGGTAGGGAAGAAGGAGGCAGGAGATATCAAGGGACACACGGCGATAGATGAGGAAGCAGATTACTATCGGGAAGGTTTGCATTGGTGAAGGGGGAGCACCTTATATCTATCTGTCTATCCGAGACGAAGGAACGGCAGCGGGCAGCGGGCAGCGGGCAACGGGCAATCAACGCTGCGGTGGCGCTATCGTCTATCTCCGAGCAAGCACCCATTCACCACTCACCATTCACCGTTCCCCAATTCCCCATTCCTCCTTCGTTCTCGTTCACTCACCAGCCAGGGCGGCATGCATTCGTTCTCCGCCCTCCGCCCTCCGCCCTCCGCTAAGCCGCTGCCCGCTGCGCGCACCCAGTCCGCAAGCTGCACGCAAGCAAGCCATTGATTTCACCGACTAAAACCTGCCGCTTGAGAAGCCCCGCCTCCTGCAATGGCCGACGCCAAACGATCGCGTGGTCCTTTCCTAGAGATGCTAATGCTGGCGAGGGGCAAAGGGCAATGGCAATTGGGAGCTTATCAGCGTCACGTGGCTACCCTGGCAAGCAGAAAGCGGGCTGACTAGGGGGGCTTTTAGGGTGGAGGCCGAGTGTAGCCGCCGTGGGGGGAACACTGAACCTAGAGTCAAGGCTGGTCTTTGGTGTTATCCCCCCACAGCCCACTGAAGCCCACCTGGCAGAAGAACCACTGAGGAATGGACCATGGCCCGGAGACCGCTCGGCCGATTGCTGGCGTCCGATTGCGCAAGGCCGAGCCTAGTCGCAGGTTGTAGGTTGCAGTTTGCTGGTCGCAAATCGTAGCCCGCAGGTGTCACGGCATTGGCACCAGCGGTGATTCGACATTGGGCCACAGCGAGGTTGGGGTGCGTTGTGGGGATTTGGGGATCGCTGCGACGCTGTGACGCTGTCCATTTGGCCAGGCCTTTGCGGCTCATTGCAAACCCGGCAGATGGGACACTGTCGCTTGTGCCGAGATGGGGCTCTGCAAGTGTGCGCCTGAATCTCTCAAATGTGGGACTGGGCCGGACACGACTCGACTAGACGGACTCCTTGCGGTTGCGGTTGGAGCATCAACATCCGCTTGCGGCTGGGAGAGCTTGTACGCTTGGGGTTATCGCCGCCGCCGGCCGCGGGGGTTGACTGAGAAGGGGAGAAACAAAAACAAAAAAATTAGGGCCGCCGCGGGTCGCAAGCAGCAAACATGGTGCCAGTCTCATGGACTCATGGAGTGCGGATGGCATCGGCGCCGCGAGAGGCATGCAATACCGTCTCCACCTCAGCCGGCCGCTTCACAGTGCTGGTTGGCTGGTGCGGTCCTCGCTGTGGGACGGAGACGTCCGTCCGCTTCGGCGCTTGATAAAATCGACGTAACCGATCGGTCTGCCTCGGGCTAAGCCGACGAGGTCCTGGACGCCGCCGTACGCAAGCCCAAACATGAGCCCGAGACGAGCAGTCCGGGCTGCTGCTGTCATGGAGAGGCGATCTGGTACGCGAGGCCGAACATCGGCGCTTGTCAGCAGGTTGGTCCACTTGCTGGTAATATCTAGCCGTTGATTTCCATACTCAGAGGAAGACCCCGGTCAAGGAACGGAACTCGACATCACTTACGCCAAAGGGAAAATGCGCCGGCCACGGTCAACGTAGCAATCGTCGTGGAAAACATGTCGCTGGCCCCGCGGCACCGGTCCACGGTGCTCTCCAGCGACAAGGCCACAAAGGTCCAGAACCCCGTCTTGAAGCCCATGTGGAAGCCCTCGCGGATGCCGCCCTGCATGGCGTGGTAGTTCTTGCTCTTGTGGTACAAGTACCAGCCGGCCGTGGTGTCGGGCATCTTGTGCGCATGCTCGGCACGGAACCGCAGCTGTGCTATCTGCCCGCCTTGCGTGGCGCCGAGCGAGAGGCCCAGCAGCGCCGACGAGATGGTCCCTAGCAGGAGCCGGCTCGGCGTCGCGATGGACAGGCGAGGGTGGGAGTCGGGTGGGAACGATGCTGCCATCGTGACAGTGGGATTGGCAGTGGCAGTGGCAGTGGGAGCCGGGCCGGTCGCAGTCGGGGGAGCGTTGGTTGTTGCGGGCATCGTGGACGGGGGACAAGCACTCTCGGTGGGGTTGTCTTGTTGTCACGCGGACGAGAATTTGCAGGCCAATTCGGTTTTGCGTCGGGTTCGGGAGACGTTCAAAATGCCGGAGATCGTGTGGTCAGCGACACTCGTGCGTCGCGGGCGGCTGAGCTCGTAATATATCTGGTCGACCTGGGGAGCCCATGTCACCGTGGAAAAAGCTGTCCCGGTCTTGGGATCTCGAGACGGTGCGTAGGACAATATGCACTGGGTATCCGCACTGTCACATCACTTCTATCGGGATTGATATAGAGATACTTGTGCGTCTCACGACAGCTCGTCAGGGGTCAGAAAAGGTGTTGGAGATTTTAGTGAGACTAGCTAGCTACACCAATCCCATGCATCCCATTATTCTCATGACACCTAAAACCGTTTCGGTACTGTCCTCGTTTACGCGTTGTCACGTGATCTCGCGAAACCTCCTCGCGAGCTCAAAGCGCTTGCCCCTCCAAGACCAGGGTGCACATTGGCATTCTCACGACTCACGACCAAGCACACCCAGATTGTCACGATGGTAAGACTTCAACAGTCTCATATTAGCCTGTCCTAGATCATTGCAAACTAACAAGACCTAGGCTGAGCTCGACGACAGCCATATTTCCATGCGCTTCAAGCACGGCATCCACACCATCTACCTCTTTGTCGACACCCTCGCGCCCTTCAAGTCGGTCACAGCCCAGCTCCTCGACGTTCTGCAGGAGCGGTACCCCAATGGCCTGACCACGTCGCTGGACCCGTCCAAAACCACGCCCATCCCCGAGGGAGCCGACGCCATCGTGGCCTACGCAGTTCTCAGCGTCCCCAACGACCCGACCCGGGGCTGGAAGCAGCTGAGCCCTAGCAAGTTCGACAGCACGCCGACGAAGCTGGGCCTGAAGAACAACAGCCTGGTGGCGTTCACGTTTGTGGAGGACGAGGATGATGAGGCGGTCTTTGAGGTGGAGTGGCCTCGGGAGGATGAGGAGATGTACGAGCAAGGACAGTGAGAAGCATTAGATGAACGAACCATTTTGGACGGAGCTACTCTCCCTTGAGAGTCAGTGCTGGAGCAACCTGAATTATGAGGGTATGCATGGAGAAGGTGGTCGACTTGATTGTCTCATTTCTTGGCATTCTTTCGGAAAAAAATTAGACTACGAAACATACCGTTAAGATATGCGAGACAGGTGATATTAATGGTAAAAACCTGTATTAAATCCCCGGAATACTTAATAGATCTTGTTTTGTCCAAGTTTCATCTCTTCACCATGGACAGGACAGGACTTCGTAGGAATAAACGAATAAAGTGGAAGAATTGTCCCCACTACTTTGACCCTTGCTTGAACGCCCCTGCAGATACCCCACACTGAGTCTTGCAATAACAGCAACTGTACTTCAACTCTTGTTTCCATCATCAAGTAAATATCTAAGAATTATTAGTCTCAGTATTTAGAGCTGGTTACGATCTTGAAAGGTATTCAAATTTTACGTAGAGCCAAAATATCAATTTACAGGTAGAAAAACCCTTGGTATGCACATCATTCTGTTAATGCTGAGACCACCTAGAGTGACCTCCCACATGCACACGTCAGGCCTGGCGCGTTTAGGGAGGTCCCTCGACGCAGGGATTAAGGAGAAGCATCTTTTTGGCGATCGCTTCACTGATCAACCCCCTTTCTCTCCTTTCTCGTTCCTCTCCGTCGACAATTCCCCCGCCAACAACACAAAGACAAAAGTCCCACG
This sequence comes from Neonectria hederae, assembly GCA_003385265.1. Classification (NCBI taxonomy): domain Eukaryota; kingdom Fungi; phylum Ascomycota; class Sordariomycetes; order Hypocreales; family Nectriaceae; genus Neonectria; species Neonectria hederae. Next base: position 112,861 of record QGQB01000303.1, read on the forward strand.
ACTTCTCTCGCAAACTGCTGCACGCGTGTTCCTGCACATGCAGTCGGCTACATGTCAGTCGTGGCCTTCCTCCGCCATGGCCTGCGCCTAGTGGCGCCGCTGGCGGTAGCCATCACCATCTACTTGTATTTATTCCCCGTCTTCCAGGGCTGCGCATTCCCCGTCGGCGAGGGCACCAGCCAGGATGCCTTTGCCCTGACCAAGAAGCTGCACTGGCCGGCGTCGCGGACGAATCTGACGCCCGAGGACCGCGCGAAGCTGGCTCCCTTCCGGCTCCTTGCCCTCGGCGATCCGCAGCTCGAAGGCGACACGTCCATCCCGACGAACTACCTGGGCATTTTCCCGCACGTGAAGAGCATCGCCCGACACCTGACGTTTCAGACGAGACATGACTCGCTCCGGGAACGGGTGCGCAGGATCTGCCACGACGCCGTCGACGTCGTCTTCGAAGACACCTATTACCTCCTCGAGTCCCTCCGCAAGCGCTTCGACCTGTTCGGCAACGACTTCTACCTGGCGCATATATATCGCACCCTCCACTGGTGGTCGGTGCCGACGCACGTCACCGTTCTGGGCGACCTCCTTGGGAGCCAGTGGATCGACGACGCCGAGTTCAAGAGGCGGAGCAAGCGCTTCTGGAACAGGTCCTTCAGGGGGGCCGAGAGGCTGCCGGATGACCTGGCCAAGTTCCCGTCCCACGATTGGACGGTGGCGGGCCTCTTGGATGATAGCGAAGAGGAGAAGATTTGGACTAAGAGGCTGCTGAATGTGGCCGGGAATCACGACATTGGATACGCGGGAGACTTGACCGAGGAACGCCTGGAGAGGTTCGAACGAGAGTTTGGCAAGGCCAACTACGAGCTCCGGTTCGAGCTGCCCATCACGGATGCCGAGCAAAGGGCCTCCATCATCGACGCCGATGCGAACCCCGATTCGGACCGTCTCCTGCCGCAGCTGAGGATCGTGGTAGTCAACGACATGAACCTGGATACGCCCGCCAACTCGAGCGTGCTCCAGGACGCCACGTACAACTTCATCAACAGCGTCATTCAAACGTCCAGCCACGTCGACATGAAGGGCATGTTCACGGTGATCCTGACCCACGTGCCACTCTACAAACCCGCGGGCGTGTGCGTCGACCCCCCCTTCTTCGACTTCCACCCCAAGTCCGAGGGCGGCGGCCTCAAGGAGCAGAACCAGCTGAGCGCCGACGCCAGCAAGGGCTTCCTGGAGGGCATCTGGGGCATGAGCGCCAAGGACACGGCTCCCGGCAGCGGTCTCGGACGCGCGGGCGTGATGCTCAACGGCCACGACCACGAGGGCTGCGACACGTTCCACTTCATCAACCAGACCAACGGCACGGGGCCCGACGACCGGTCCTGGGAGGTGGCGCGGTGGGCGGACGCGCAGGCCAAGGGCATCCCCGGCAGCCACGGCATCCCCGGGCGGCGCGAGATCACGGTGCGCAGCATGATGGGCGACTTTGGCGGCAACGCGGGGCTGCTGAGCCTGTGGTTCGACCACGACGCCTGGGAGTGGCGCTTCGAGTACGCCGTGTGTCCGCTGGGCACCCAGGTGTTCTGGTGGGTGGTGCACATTGTGGACTTTGTTGTGCTGCTGTGGGCCGCTGCGTATGCGCTGGTCGGCGTGCTGGTCGGGAACGGCGTTGACGTCGATGCCAAGTTCTACCAGGCCGTGTCTTGTGCTTGGGACTGGGCGCAGCGACGAGGTCGGAGGAGTGCCGGGGGCGAGGCCGCGGTGAACGGGAAGCCTCGGGATGGACGGCAATGAATGATTGGATAACGTATAGAGGAGTACACGGAAAGAGACGGTATATTTGTTTGTTTGCATGCATTGGGCGTTGATGAATGAGTATGACTGGTGTCTTGGGAGGTGTCGGGTACGGTAGACAGACATGACTCCATCGTCACTTACATACCAACACATGAGAACCTCGTTGAAAGTGTTTCCCTCTCGACTCCAATCTTTTCTTCCATCTTACGTTTCCACAACCTCGTCCTCGCCTCCAACCTACCCTCCCGTTTCCAAAAAAAAAAAAAAAAACCAACTTCTCCCACGTGTCGACGACCTCTCGCTTACAAGCCATGCCTCTTCCCCTCCCGTAGCACCCGTCGCTTCATTCCCGTCGCACGCAACACCTCGTGCCACCACCGCCGGCCGCATGATCTCGACATCTTCGCAACCCCACGGCGAAAAAAGAGAAGCGAACTCGGTGCAACGGGGAGAATGTGCAGGTGATTGATTGTCCTTTTTGGCTTTTCTTTTTTTTTGTCTTGGCTGTGGTTAAGGTTCGCACAATAGGAAAGTGGTTTTGGGGACATGCTAGGCCGGATGCTTATAAGTCGTGATGATGGCCGGAATCGTCCATGGTTTGTTTGGATACAAGTTCTGGACCAACTATCCCGAGTCTTCATCTTTTCTACTGCATAATCTTCTATATTGCTCACTTCGCTTTTACCTCTCCCGTCTCCCACTCTCCATCCCTACCATGTCGTTCCTCCACCATCTCGCCCTCCTCGCCCTGAGCCTCACAACCCTCACCTCGGCCGCACCGTCCTGGGCCCGCCGCGACATCGAAGAACGAGGCCCTCTCAAAGACGGCCCGCTCGTCGACCCGGCCGAGATAACCTCCTTCTCCGTCCCCGAGGCGACGTCCACGACCGACTACGCCACCATGCCCGTCGGCACCTACACCGAGTCGACGGACCGCTCCATCGTCGTCATCGTCGTCATGAGCGCCACCGCCGAGCCCACGCCGACCTTGAAGCCGTGTCCGCCCGAATGCGATTGCTCGTGGATCGAGGATAAGGAGAGCGACGAGTAAGTGGCATATGTGCAGCTTCCTTCTGTGTTTTTTTGTTGCTGTTGGCGGTTTTCGGCTTACACTCGGGTTCAGCTATTTCCAGTGCATCACGAACCCAGACTGCCGGTTTTGTCGAGTCCGAGGCGCGAGGTCGCTGTGAGACGTGCAGCTTTACGATGCGATGGATACGAAAATGACTTTGCGTACGAGAATGAGAACGATTGTTGTTAGAAGACCGAGTTCAGGAGTTGAGCACCCCCAGCCCTTATCCAAGTTGGATACGAGAATGAACTCAAGGAGCAGCGCCGTTAGACCGATTCATGTCAGGCAATGTGCCGTGTTATTTTGTTTTACACCTTTAGGCCATAGTTACACCTAATATACAAGCCCATCTTCTTTCTCCCAGGCTCACATATTTTACAAGTCAGAATCCATCCAACCCCAGCCCAATAAACCCCCCCCCTCCCGTTGCAAATGCTGAGTCTATACGTGGAGCCGTCTCAATCTGAGTTGATGTCCGTCGTCCGAAGCCCGCTGGTACAATTACAAAACATTAATTAGTGGAGATTCGTGTCCCTGGACCACTTCATGGCCGCTTCTCAGACGTCTCGGGGCCGCCGCCGCTGCCGAACATGCCCGAGAGGGAGCCCATCATCGAGTTCATGGCCTCCTTCTGGGCCTTCTCCATCATCTCCGCCTCCTCCTTGAGCCACTTCTCGCCGTTCTCACGGATCTCCTTCTCCAGCAGCTCGTAGTTCCTTTGGCCACGCTCGCGTGCAATGTCCTGCAGCATCTTGCCCTGGGCAAAGGCCTCGCTGGGGTTCGGCTCGCCGTCAGGGTTCACCGTCATGCTCATGTTGCTGGGGTTTAGGCCGAGCATGTTCCCTAGGGCGGCCACTCCAGACGAATGTTTCCTCGACTTTTCTGCATTGAGCTGGCGCGCCTGGAACTCCTTGCGAGCAATGGCTTCGCGCCGGGCGAATTCGGTGGGGATGTGTTGGCCGTCAAAGGACTTGAGCACCTTGCGGACGTCCGAGTATTGCATGGTGTGGATATACTCGAGGAACGGGATGAGGCCAACCAGGTCTTTGTCGTCGGGGGAACCCTTCCAGGGCTTGAGGACAATGGCGTTCTCGGGCTGGTTGCGGACGTGCTTGGGGTTGGTGTCGATGATGATGACCTTGGAAAGGTCACGGTTGAGGTAAGAGAGATCCTGATGAAGAATTAGCACGGCACCGAGTTCAACTACAGCTGAGGAAACTCACCTTGACAACCTCGCCGTCCTGGAACTTGGTGGCCTCCCTGTAGAGGGGCCACATGATGAAGCGGAAGGGGTCCAGCTTCCTCACCAGGGGCTCGGCGGTGGCAAAAGGAACGGTGGTGAAGAGAACCAGCTCGTAGTACTGGCTGAGGTAGCGGATGAAGTAATCGACACCGGGTCGCTTGGCCAGTCTCCAGCCATGATCACGGGTCCACTCGCTGTGGACGAGGAGATCGTCCAAGCTGATGCATAGGGTGTAGGGGCGCTCGAAGCTGGGGTCGGGGTCCGGCAGCAGCTTCTCGAATGCGGGCTCCTGGTAGTAGGAGACCGACTCGGTCATTCGAGTCTTGACGCGAGTCCACAGACCGGCGGGCCCAGGCGTATTGGGGACGTTGACGTATCGCTCGGCCTCAACGGGATCCCAATCTCGGCCCATGTAGAAGAAGCCTCCGGTGGCGCCGGCAACTGAGGCGCCCAGCATGAATTTGGTCCACCACGAGCGGTTGCGTTCGCTGGTCGACACGTACGAGTCAGGGCGTTCGCGGCGCTCACGGCCGCCAGAAGAGGACTCGGTCAGGTCCGTCTGCTGGAGAGCCGACTGCGACTTCTTTTCCTTGTTTTCCATTTCATACTCGAGGGTCGAGGGGATGCCCTGGGTGAGATCGGGGAGCTTGTCGAAGGCGATCTGCTCGTCGTCCTTCTTGACGTCGGCGGCTTTGTCCTCGGTAGTGCTAACATCGTCCTTCTGCTCGGCGGCTTTTTTTTCGGTTGGGCGGAGGTCGTCTTTTTGCTCGGCGGCGGATGAGGGCTTATCGTTGCTGGGCTTTGGTTGCGACTGTTGGGACCGATCCGAGCGGTTCTTTCTGCTTGCGTATGATCGGATCCAGGGGGAGAGCGCAACGGGGGCGGGGGCGGGACGGACTCGCAGAGCTGGAGATGCGACGGGCCGTGACATACGAGCCACCAAGCCCAAGCGCGAGGCCTGGGCCATTCTGGACAACATGACGATGTGAGGGCGGCGGGCGCAGACGAGACTGCTGGACCTGGGATCTCCGGCGTTGGGACTGGACCGAGAGTCGACTCAATGGCGGGGAAGTCGACGCTGCGAAGAGCTCGTGTTAAATTGGTGGTGGTGGTGGTGGTGGTGGTGGTGTCGTGGAGGAGCCAACTTTGGCCTGATGCTCCGCCATCGCTTTGCGCCGTCACTCGAAAAAATCGGACGGCGCCGTGTGGATTGGGGGCGGGAGGGACATTGATGGTCCCGCGGATTAGCCGGGGGCACCTCAGTCGCGGATTTTCAGATTTGCCGATGGCGTCATGACCAGTGGCGATTGATTACCAAAGGTGAAGGATGGAGGGGCATCTATCTTCACGTGCCTCCACTGATGAAGACATGAGCCAGGTTCTTACAGCGGTCAGGGACTGCAAGGTACAATAACTAGGTGTAAGGAAGAGTCCTTACAAGCGAACAAGTCAGTCGTAACGATATCAATAAATGCATGATAATTTGTAATTCTCCTCGTTTTCCCCTCCTTCTCTCCTTGACTCAACATCGGAATCTCGGCTTCTGCAGATCGCCCTAACAAATCCTCCCAGAACCTCTCCAACTTCGCCTCTTCTCCATTCCACCTTCAACCTCTCACCCTCACAAACCATCTTCTTACACAACCAACGCTTGGCCGAGCCCTACAACACCACAAACGACCATGTTCACTGCGCGCGCTGCGTTCTAGAGGGTGGCCCTCCGTCGTTCGCAATGGCACCATCCTCCGTGATAAACCTCGTCCCTCGAGACCGACCCCAACGACCCCGGCGACAAGCCCAGATTAAATCACCTTGAAACATACGACGCGACATTGGCAGCGGCATTGAGTCGTCTGATACTCTGTAGTTTCGAATTATTCGCCCTCTCAAGCGAGCCGAGAACCCTCCCTCGTTGATATCCTCCAGTCGATATCATCCCCTAGTCGATACCCTTCCTCCGGATTTACCTCCATCCCATCTTCGACATGGCTCGACGCACCCCCAAAACCAAGGGCCCCCGGCCCTCCGTGTCCCGCCCCGTGCGCTCGCTGCGCATCACCGCGCCGACAGCATCAGCCGGAACGTCTTCATCCGACCCCGCCGCCTCCGAGACCTCCGGCGACAAGCTCGTCACCGAAGACGACGTCAACAAGCTCTCCATCGCGTCCCTCACCCTCGACACGCCTCTAATCCCCCTGCGCAAGAAGCGCCGTGTTCCCGCTACGCCACTGCCCTTCCTCTCGCTCCCTTCGGAGCTCCGCATCAAGATCTACACCTACTTCTTCTTCGATGAGGAAGACGTCGACACGCTCGTCAGCCGCGACCCGAACAACGTCATCGATCTTGACCCCGGCAACTACAAGCGCTTTCACCGGAAACTCGGCCTTTTGCGTGTCTGCAAGCAGGTCCACGCCGAGGCCTGCTTCTTGTTCTACAGCACTCGCACGTTCCGTATCTTTCCAACCTATCCCGGCCGGTACTACAAGACTAAAAAGCCCCTTCTGGCCAGGATGAAACCTCATCAGCGCCAGACCATCACCTCGCTGGAGGTTCGCCTGGGGCCGGGATGGGATGCGCCGCCGAAGGGATGGGTCGTCAACCCTGCGCTGGGACTTCAGGACTGCGTCGACGTTGAGATTCTCAAAGTCTACGTCGAAATCGACCCCAGTGACGGCTTCTTCAACGGCTTCCGTCGATCCGATGGTTTCTATGTGGGCTTCTGTAGAAATCTCCTCTCCAGCGTACTGGATGAATTGCCATCGGTTCAGATCGTCGAGTTCGACGCACGCGTCAACGTCAAAAAGTCTGGAAAGATGATGCGAGGTCTCATCGATGTTGCGACACAGGCCGAACGGCTCATCGAATGGGGCCCTAGGCGAAGATGGACGAATGACGACGAGGACGACAGTTATACAGCAACACCCGCAAAGTTCCCACAGGGACTTCCGATTGCCGGATCTGAGACCGGACCACAGGATCTTATGGCAGTGGCGTAGTGTACGAGCGAGGCAACAGTATCCGATTTCTTTAAACAATTATTTATGACGGCCACGAGCGTATTGGCACAGGGAATGCTTTATCAAGAGGCGAAATAGTATACCAATTACAACCTGCTGAAACTGAACACGCAAGGCACAAGGACCCGTTCTTGTGGACTCTGTAAATGATCTTGTCCATCTTCTAAATGCTAACTCCTCACCATGTCTTACCACCATCGTTGCTCAACATCCAAGACTTCTCACTGCGCACCTAGCATGGCTAGGGCATTCCGCAGCTCCTTGACCGCAGTTGGGACATCGTCAAAGTTCAACGCTGATATGGCCCACTTGGCATGTTTTTGTGCTTGGTTGAGGTCTTTTTGATTTGGAGTAAAGCCGCTTTGTGGTGCAGGGGCAGGTACAGGTGCAGGGACGGGGGTGTAGACAGGAGGCGTCGCGGCGTAACTAGGCGCAAGCGGTTGAGGTACCACAGGAGGAGGATTCGACACGGCTGGATGGGGGATGCTCGGCGTCGTGGACCAGGATGGAGGCGCAGATGGGTCGGATCCGGCATATGGAGCGAGAGGAGGCGGAGCGAACTGGGGAGACTGCTGGGGCGGGACTTGAGGCGTGGGGAAGCCTTCCTGCTTGAAGGCGGGACGAGCACCCTCATACGCAGCGGGAGTAGAGGCTTGGCTGCTTGTTTGAAAAGGGGGAGGTGGTGCCGGAGGACCAGAAGGAGGCGGGCTCTGGCTCATAGGCGAAGGGACGAACGGTTCGGGAGACGCGCTGGCAGCGGGAGGCGGAGGGAAATAGCCGTGATCGATGGGCGGCTGCTGTGGCGGCTGGTCGACAAAAGTAGGCAAACCCGAAGGCTCGCCGTCGTCAGGCGCATCCTCGATAACCACTGGCCGGCCCGCGGAGCCAGAGATCTGCTGGACATCGGGGTCGTTGGGGTCGAGCTCCGGAGGTGCTTCGGCCTCTTGCTCGGCGGGCTTGGGGTTCGACTCGTTGGGGTCCTTGCCCTCGCGGATGGCCTTGAGGATGCGCGCGGCGTTCCACTTGGCGAACTTGATCTTCTGCAGCACGTCGGGCTCGGGCGTGCCCCATTCGCGCGTAAGGTCGAAGAAGGTCGCCGCGGCGTCGAAGGTGTCGGCGGTTTGTCTGGATGGGCAGATTAGCACTCCGGCTAGGGGGCTGTGGGCTTGAACGGTTGAAGTACCTCGTCACCTTGTCGGCGCGGAGAGTCCGCTCGGCGCGATCAAACGTTTGCTGGGCGAACTGCTCAACATAGGCCTGGCCCGCCGTATTATCGACAATGGCGTCATCGTCTGCGCGCTCCGTCTTGGTCTCCTCGAGACGCTCCAACAGCGTCTTGGTGTAGTTGAAGGTGTCGTCGTCGGTGGTGTGGAGGCCCTTGCCTACGATCTGGTTGACGGCATGGTACTCGCCTGCAAGGTCAGCGACTGGGCTGGTCTCTCAGCTGGAGCAGCGGGCGCACTTACACCAGTAGGCAATGGCGGGCTTGATGGACCTGAGCTGGTTCGCGCGGTTGATGAAGCGCGAGACCTCGGGGATCTTGAGCGCGGCGGGGAGAGGCTCTGCCATCTTGTCGCAGTGGCGGGCGGGCAGATGAGCTGAGCCTGGTCAACGGTGGATGGGATGGTTAAGACTGAATATGGCGATGTTGCTGCCTGTCAAGGTGAAAAGTAGTGTACCTAGAGTAGGTGTGTATATTGCAGAGTGGTGTCTCTCCTGTCGTTAACCCCCACATCAGCCTTGTTGACGTAAGGTGGTCGGTGGTCGGTGGTCGGTGGTCGGTGGTCGTTCGGCGGTTGAACCACAATGCTGCGCCACACTTCTTCCCCAGATTTCGACCAAAGCCCACACCTGTCAGAGCAGCCACTTTCTGTGGGCAGGCAGCTCACGCCACTTTGTGGCTCTAGCTCCCCTGTCTTGGCCGAATGTCACAGCGTGGCTTTTTTCCCTTCGCTTCCTTTTAGGACATCGGAAGATGCCACTTTGCATTCTCGGAAACCTGGCATCTTGACACGACAGATGGCATTTTGCGTGAAAGCATAAGAACCATCTTTCGCCGCCCCTGTCCTCACACCACGCAATTTCATCTCTCCCTTTGCCTCTGCTTGTTCATCCGCTCAAACCCTCATCATGCATAACCCCACCAGCGTCTTGGTGACGTTAACTGCGGCTTTGGCTGCCATGCCCGCTGCCCACGCTGGCATGTATTCCAAGAACTCGCCGGTTATCCAGCTCAACCCTGCCTCATACGAGAAACTCATTGCCCAGTCCAACTACACCTCGGTAAGCATTTCCCTTCCCGTCTTTACCTGCGCTGGCTTGAACTAACATGACCGACCGTCTGAAGATCGTTGAGTTCTACGCCCCGTGGTGTGGTCACTGCAAGAACCTCCAGCCGGCCTATGAGAAGGTCGCTAAGAGCCTCCAAGGCCTGGCCAAGGTTGCCGCCATCGACTGCGATGAGGAGAAGAACAAGAACTTCTGCGGCATGCAGGGCGTACAGGGCTTCCCCACCCTGAAGATCGTCAGGCCTGGCAAGAAGTACGGCAAGCCCGTTATCGAGGACTACAATGGTGAACGAACTGCCGCCGCAATCAGCCAGGCCGTCGCCAGCAAGATCAACAACCACGTCACCCGTGTCACGTCCAAGGAACTCGACAGCTTCCTTGAGGGAGACAAGCCCAAAGCCATCCTGTATAGTTCCAAGGGCACTACTAGTCCCCTCCTGAGAAGTATCGCCATTGATTTCCTTGACGTCATCTCCATTGCACAGGTCCGGGACAAAGAGGCGGCCGCCGTTCAAAAATTCAACATTCAGAAGTTCCCCTCTCTGGTTCTAATCCCCGGCCCAGGCCAGGAGCCCATCTTCTACGACGGAGCAATGGAAAAGAAAGAAATCGTCAAATTCCTCTCTCAGGTCGGCGAGCCGAACCCAGATCCAGCTCCTACCAGTAAACGTGCCGAGCCTTCCAAGGCCAAGAGCAAGTCCGCTGGTGAGAAGAAGAGCAAGAGCTCCAAAGCAAACAGCAAGGCTGCCGAGTCTGAAGCCAAGGCGAGTGACGAATCCGAGTCCTCCACTTCCTCAGCCGAGACCACCGCAGAGACCGCAATTCCATCCCTTATCCCGATCTCGACTCTTTTTACCCAAGAGGATCTTGCCAAGGAATGTCTTCAGCCCAAATCTCACACTTGTCTGCTCCTCTTTACTCCCTCCGAGGAGCATGAAGCTGGAGACAAGGCTTTTGTGTCTCTTTCTCACATCAACACCAAATACGTCCACGGCAAGCGCCATCTCTTCCCCTTCTTCTCCATCACCAGCGACAGCGAAGCTGCGTCGACAGTGCCCAAGGCCCTCGGACTTGATGGCGAGGTCAACATAGTCGCAATCAACGCTCGCCGTGGGTGGTGGCGACAGTACGAGGGAGACTTTAGCAACCAGGGCGTCGAGAACTGGATTGATACTATCCGCATGGGCGAGGGTAGCAAGAAGAAGCTTCCACAAGGCATCGTAGCTGAGTCGGCCGAGAAGGTCGAGGATAGCTCTTCCACCGAGGCAACTGCAGCCACTGAGGCTTCTGAAGTCTCAGAGGCTACCGAAGCTACCGAAGCCACGGAGGCCGCCGAAGCCGAGCCCGAGGTTGAGGCCGAGGCCGTGGAGGAGAAAGAAGAGAAGATTGTCCACGAAGAGCTGTAAAGGGTATCTTGATTGTGAGATTAGCTGTGAAACAAAGATGAATTATAAACCCCTTGGGCTTCATGTGGGACAAACCTGTGGTATCTCAATCATTACCCAACTCCGACACTGTTTCAAAAATGACCCTCCGTGCCGTAGTCTATTCATCCAAAACCATGCCCATCGCGTCACTCTTCTCAACAGCCCCCTCCTTGACCATGGCGGCACCCTTGTCTCTTACAATTTGATCCAGGAACTGCTTTACTTGCTTACACCCGTCCACACCCACCACGAGCATCCCCTCCAACCTGCTGACCTGGACTCGGCTCTCACATACTAGCACGGCAACGCGGTCGCTGTCGCCGAGGGTCGCGACCGTCAGGAACGGCAGCTCCTGCTCCTCCTGCTTGTTCAGGTCGAGGAGGGGATCGGCGGAGTCGTCGCCAGCGGAGTAGGTCGAGGTGGAGCCGGCGGTGCAGGCGGCGATGTAGTCGGTCATGGGTATTCCGGCGTCGATCAGGGCGAGGGTGGTGGCGTTGAGGAGAGCGGCGAGCAGCGAGCCGTCCTGGGAGAGGACGTGCAGCGACACGGTGATGGAGGAGTGGGGGAAGAGGTGAGTGTGCAGGTTGGAGGCCAAGGCGTTCGCAATCGTGACTTCAATCTCCTGGATTCGCCTGTTTGTCGAGTCAGCTTGGGGAGAGACGTCATGAGGAGGAGCAGAGCATACTTGTCGTTGCGCCCGGTCTTCTTCCGATCCACGCTGGAGAAGCCAGCAATGACGACGTTGACGTTGATGGCCGCAACGTCTCTCTGGGTGGCCTGCACGCGGCGCGCCTGCTGCTGCTGCTCCGAGGGCCCAGTGACGATGCACATGACCTTTGTGTGGCCCATCTCGAGGTACGAGGAGCCGTCGGCGGCATCCTGGGTGCGGATCTGGGCGTGGAGGCGGCGCAGCTCGTTCCAGCGGCGGCCGTCGACGCGCAGCAGCGCCAATGAGTAGGTGGATGTGTCTAGAGGCATGGTCGGTCGCGGTGGGCGTCAATGGCAAGCAGAGCTACGGGAGAGACGGGTAATGAAGGAAGGGCTGTTGCGGTCGTGATGGTGGATGGTGGGGTGAAAAAAAGGTTGGAGTATTCGTAGATGCGGCTGGAGATGTGGCTGTGGCTTTGGTGGTTGGCCTGGTGTGGCTGGTCATGATGCCCCACCTTTCCCGCTGCATCAGCGTCTTCGGATCAACTCTCGGATCATCCCCCTAGAACTGCCCAGTCACCGATCCTCATCCCAGCTCCAACATCATCGGCTTTGGAACATCTCCCCTCTCGACATCTCCGACGCAGCCAATTCATAACGCCGCGGTCATTGCCTTTCGGGCCTCCCATCTCCGATACGGCGCCTTACCAATCGTCAACCGAGACGGGGCTGCGGGCCTAGTGCGAGGCAAGCTCGGCACGGTAGGCCCGCCGCAATTGCTTGTTTGGTGCGTAATTGTGAAGGCGGAGCGACGGAATTGTCGTCACATTGGCCTCCGTCACTCCGAGATCTTGGGCTGGGTGGAACTTTGATGGAGTTAAGGTGAGTCTGCGTCGGATTGGTATGCGGTGGCTTGGGGCAACGGCCGCTGGGTGGGACATTCCATGATACGTGCTTTGTTTCCATATAAAAGAGCCATGTCTCGACAATCAGAGCCTGGTTGTCTCCATCTGCGCCATTACACATTGTTCAGACATTCCGGGTCTTCAAGAGAATCACCATCTTAATACCAAGAGGATCATCCTATTCACACCAACATCCAAAACACCATTACTACCGTCGCCAACACCAGCACCAACATCATGACGTCACTCCCCAAGACTTACAAGGCCGTCATCCTCGAGGCCGCCAACTCGCCCTTCGCCCTCAAGGACGTCGAGCTCAAGCGCCCCGGCAAGGGCCAGGTCCTCGTCAAGGTGCTCGCCTGCGGCGTCTGCTTCTCGGACGTGGCCGTCGCGGGCGGCCACATGGGCAACGTCTTCCCCCGCACGCCCGGGCATGAAATCGTCGGCGACATCGTCGAGGTCGGCGCCGGCGTCACCAGGTTCCAGGGCGGCGAGCGCGTGGGCGGACCGTGGCACGGCGGCCACGACGGCGAGTGCCGCCAGTGCCAGCGCGGCCAGTTCCAGATGTGCAACAAGGCCGCCATCAACGGCGTGACCATAGACGGCGGCTTCGCCGAGTACACCGTCCTCCGTGCCGAGGCCGTTGTCCGCATCCCCAAGGAGATCGACCCGGCCGAGGTTGCGCCTCTCCTGTGCGCCGGTGTCACCGTCTTCAACGGTATCCGCAAGATGAACATCGAGCAGGGCGCCCTCGTGGCCGTGCAGGGCTTGGGCGGACTGGGCCATCTGGCGGTGCAGTACGCCAACAAGATGGGCTACGAGGTGGCGGTTCTGTCGTCGGGCGATGACAAGGCGCAGTTCGCCAAGGAGCTGGGCGCCCACCACTACATCAACACCAAGTCGGGAAGCCCCGGTGCTGAGCTCATGAAGCTCGGCGGTGCGTCCATCATCGTGCAGACGGCGCCCAACCCCAAGGCCATCGGCCCTCTCGTCGAGGGTCTCGCCGTCGGGGGCAAGCTCCTCAGCCTGGCCCCCGTTGGCGAAGCGACCATCAACACCGTCACTCTCCTGTCCAAGGGCGCCAGCATCCAGGGCTGGCCCAGCGGTCACGCCCTGGACAGCGAGGAGGCCATCCGGTTCGCCATGCTGCACGGCGTGAAGTGCATGATTGAGAAGTACCCCCTGGAGAAGGTCCAGGATGCCGTGGACAGCCTGGTGGCCGGCAAGCCGAGATTCAGGAACGTTTTAGTCATGCAGTAAGAAGCTTGAGAGGGATGGTACAATGTGAACAGATTTCAAGGGGGTGGAATGTTATTTGACGGTGAATGAGAACCACTTGTATCCTAGGATGTTTATGTCATAATCTAAGAGATTGAATTATTCTACACCCAACATCGCCACGATTACTGCGGACTTGATACCGTGAGACCCAACTCAAGGCTTGAAGCCGCCTGTTCGATCCCTGAATAGCCCCTCGGGATCGACCTTTGCAGCCACCTTCTTGGCCAACTTCTGGTTCTCGGGGCGCAGTCTTCCGAAGTAGTCCTGCGAGTAGTAGCCGTCGTTCATGAAAAGGGGCAGATAGACGCCTCGCCTCAAGAGGCCCTTCTCCTGCCACTTGACGACTCTGTCCCGAATACCGCCAAACGTCTTCTTCATGGTCTTGTCGATCTCTGTGGCGTCCTTCTGGCCCAGGTAGTTGTAGTTCAACTCGAGGATGATGCGGTCCACGCCATCGTCCAGATCCAGCATATCACTCCCCTTCTCCCGCGAGATGCGCGCCATGCGCCTCGGGAAGGGCTGGTAGCCGATGACGCACATGAATCCAGCCTCCGCCATGGGCTGCGAGACGTCGCGCCAGAACCGGTGCAGGCCGCCCAGGACCTTGACGCCGTGCGCGGCGCTCGGCAGCGGTATCGTCTCGGTGGACATGGTGTACGCGGTGCCCTTGCGGACGAACTGGTTGTTGTCTCTCATCAGGTCCGCGTACGGCCGCGTCTTGGCCGTGTTGAGCATCGGCCCCGCGGCGAGGAAGCCGTCGAATGTTCCCTTTGGCACCGTGGGCCCGTCGTAGAAGACGAACATGAGCCAGAGGTCCGGGCCTGCGCCGTCGCGCGCCGCCGTGAGGATGACGGCCGCCTTGTCGTCGGTGTTGTGCTCCGTGAAGTCCCGCAGCGCCGTGAGCAGCGCGGCATCCGTCGCTTCGCTGCGGTTGAAGTAGAGGTTTCCGCCGTAGACTTGGTCCTGCTTGTAGGCCTGCAGCAGGAACGAGGTCACGATGCCGAAGTTGTTGCCGCCGCCTTTGAGCGCCTTGAAGAGGTCTGCGTTCGTCTTCTTCGAGGCCGTGACGATGGTGCCGTTGGCCAGCACGACTTCCATCTCTACGATAGACGACATGCCCCATCCGTGCTGCTGGGTCAGGTAGGAGAGCCCGCCGCCGAGCAGGTACCCGCCGACGCCGACATTGCCGATGCGGCCGCCGACGACGCCCCACCCCGTGCCGTCAAGCTCCGCGGCAACGTCGTCCCAGCGGTTCCCCGGGCCGACTCTAACACGGCCGGTACCGGGATCGAGGACGATCCCGTCGAGCCTCTTAGTAGAGATGAGCGGCCCGCCGGCAATGCTGGCGAAGTAAGCGTTGGGGCTGTGGCCGCCCGACTTGACGGCGAAGTGCTCGTGGTTGGCGCCCAGGATGTCGACCACGGCGGCGACTTCGTGGGCGGTGGCCGGGTACAGGATGCACGAGGGCTCGAGGGCGGTGCAGGCCGTAGACCAGTATTGTTGCTGCTCGGCCGTGTAGGGTTCCTGGAGTTTCTTGTAGCTTTCGATGTTGGTGAGGCCCTCGACGGAGGCGCAGGTGTCGGCTGCTACGAGGCTGGAGAGCAGGGGGGCGGAGAGGACCGCAAGTCGGAGAAAAGCCATGGCGACTGGGTGTGTATAAAAGACTGGATACGGTTTTGTTTCTCGTTGAGGTTGTTCTCGCGGGAACAGACAGTGTGTATCACGTATAAGCCGAGGTAAGTCGTATTGAGGCCCGAGTTTCTATACAAAACCACCAAGAGACGGCAGGGATAACCACCATTACGGAGTCTCCGGCACACGAAAAGAGCGAAATGGCGTCGTTATAAATGTTCGAATGTCCAACCTATGTATGTTCCGTAGTCTCATATCTGCAGAGAGCAAGACAACCGAGCGCAAGACAGACACAAGGCTGAACCGCCATCGGACATGTCAGTTCCTGGGGTTTCACCGGGTATCCAACGCAGCGGCACCAAGACACAAAGAAGCAATATGTGACATGTATCATGGCTCCGAGATAATGGGGCGGGTCCGAGTGCATTCGCGTTGGGAGTCGGGATTGGACACGACAAACTCGCGAAACCGGGGGCTTGCATCTGCTTCCCCCGCCACTCGGACTATCACGACTTTCAGGCTTGAGGGCTTCACCACCACGACTCTGCGACGTGCATACACGAAACTGCACACGCACCGGATCGCCAGCCCGTGGCATGTACACGACCCGACCACTCATCACGCGGACCCTCCTCTCGCAAGCCTCATCCGCAATCCGCACCTTCGCCATGGCCGCCAAACCGCCACCGCAATCTCCACCCGACTTCGCCATCACTCCGACGCAGCTCCTCGCCGAGACCGAAGCCCTCATCACGGCGTCGCGGGCCCTGCAGGATACTCTCGCCGCGTCGCTCACGCCCGCCACCGCCACCTTCGACAACCTGCTCCGGCCGCTGCTGCGCGACGACCACCGCGCCGCGCGCCGGCTGTGCCTCTTCCGCATCTTCACCTCCGTGGCCCCCGCGCCGGCCCTCCGCGATGCCGCCCGCGCCGCCGAGCAGCTGACCGCCAAGGCCGACGCCGAGGCCCTCATGCGCCGCGACGTCGCCGCCCTCGTCGCCGCCGTGCACCGCCGACACCGCGCCGGCGAGGAGCCGCTGGACGCCGAGTCCGCCTACGTGCTCTTCAAGACCCATCGCGCGTACCAGAACGCCGGCGCCGGGATCCGCGACGAGGCCCGCCGCGACGCCTACATGGCCGCCGTGGAGGAGCGCAACGCCGTCCTTGTCGCCGCACGCAAGACGCTCAGCGAGTCGGACGAGGGCGTGTGGTTCTCGCGCGAACAGCTCGTCGGCGTGCCCGCCAGCGCGCTGGACACGATGGACACGCGCGAGGAAGACGGCAAGCTCAAGGTCACCTTCAAGAAGGGCCACCTCTTCCCGGTAATGAAGCACGCCGTCCGCGCCCGCACGCGCAAGGCCATGCACGTGGCCAAGGAGAACCGCTTCCCGGAGAACGTGGTAGCGCTGGAGCAGGCCGTGGTGCTGCGTGACGCCATCGCGAGGATGCTGGGCTTCGCGAACCACGCCGCCCGCAAGATGGAGGACAAGATGGCCGCCAGCGTCGAGGCCATCGTCGCCGTGCTGCACAAGCTGAGGACGCAGCTGCGGCCACTGGCCGAGACGGAAATCGACACGCTGTACGCCCTGAAGAAGACGTACCTGGAGCAGCACCCCGACGCCGACGAAGACGCCGCCGACGTGCCGACGCTCAACGCCTGGGACTGGGGCTTCTACGCGCGCGTCTTGGAAAGGGAGCGGTACGCCGTGGACGCGCAGCTGGTGTCGGAGTACTTCGAGGTGCAGCACAGCCTGCAGGGCATGCTGCGCATCTTCGAGAACCTGTTCGCCATCGTCTTCGTCGCGGTCGAGGCGCCGACCTGGCACGAGAGCGTCACCGTCTACGCCGTGTGGGACGCGGAGGACCAAGGAGGAGGATTCCTGGGCTACCTGTATCTGGATGTCTACGCGCGCGACGGGAAGTACTCTGGGGCGCACTGTTCGCTCGTCCAGCCGGTAGATACACCAACCACACGCCCTCTCCCCGTGTAAGTGAGCCTCCGTCTAACATCGCGCAGGGCTTCACCACCGAAGACGGCGGGAGACACTTCCCGTCGTCGTCCCTCGTCTGCAGCCTCGTCCGCGCGGCCGGGAAGCCCACGCTGCTGCAGCACTCGGAGCTCAAGACCATGTTCCACGAGCTGGGCCACGCCATCCACAAGCTCGTCACGCGCACCGCCTACAGCCACAGCTGCGCCCGCGACTTCGTCGAGATCCCGAGCATCCTGCTGGAGAACTGGATCTGGGTCCCGCGCGTGCTGCAGCGCCTGGGGCGTCACTACAGCTATCTCAGCGACGAGTACCGGGCCTTCTGGCTGGGGCGCACCAACTCCTCCTCCTCCTCCTCCTCCGACCTGCCCTCCGAGTCGCTTGCCTCCGAGACGCTCCCCTCCGACCTCGCCCACCATCTCGCCCGTACCAAACACGTCAGCGGCGCCCACGCCATGCTGCACCAGGTCTTCCTCGCCCTGTTCGACCTGACCATCCACAGCGCCGCCAGCCCGGAGGCCGCTCGCGCCACCGACACGACGACGCTGTGGAACCGGAGCAAGGCCGACATCATCGGGCTGCGCACCACCACCGGCATCGGCCAGGCGTCCTTTGCCCACCCGTTCCGAGCATACGATGCCTCGTACTTTACCTACGCCTTGTAAGTGCTTTTTTCTTCTGTCGTCTCGTCTCGTCTCGTGAACAGCTTCTTGGAGTTGTGCTGACCGCCGTTGGTAGATCCAAGGTCTACGCGACGGACCTGTGGGTGAGCTGCTTCGAGAGCAACCCCATGGATGCCGAGGTCGGTTTGAGATATCGACGACTCGTCCTGGAACCCGGTGGAGGCCAGCCCGAGGGCGTCAGTCTGAGAAACTTCCTCGGTAGAGATCCCAACGATGAGGCATACTACGCCGAGGTCTCTGGGTCGTCGGACCAGACACGAGACGAGAAACAATAAACGAGGGACGATCCCGCCACCTGGCGCCTTGTGATTTCCAATACATAACGCCTATACGCAAAAGAGGGTATCAAAATAGCTCTATTCCTAGCACGCAGTTCTTGCTTTGCTTCGCTTCTTAATGCACCAGCCTTTGTCGGGGAAACGGGGCTGCTTCCACGTCCACAACCACCAGCCCCTTCTCGTCCATTGTCGTACCGTGATCCGTAATGGGCGTAACCTTCTTCGTGTGCGCCACCTCCTGTCGGCTGACTCGAGCATCGTCCCGCGGAATCCACAGGACGGGCTTGGGTTGCCAGAGCTCAGGGGGCCAATAGTTCGACAGCGTGTGGTCTTCCGGGTACTCCGTGTCGGGGAAGTTGCTGTCGGGAATTAATTTTCGCAGGGCAAGGAAGTCCTCGTAGATTTCGGGGTGACACCATCGCTTCAGAAACCCGGGGGCCTCGTCCGAACCCTCCTCGCTCCCTGCCAGGCCCAGCTTGTTCAAAATCTTGATCAAGCCCGACTCTTCCGCTTGAGCCTTCGCCTTGCTCTTGGTGCTCGACTTGAGCCAATCGCCAATTGCAGACGTCATGCCGCTCGCGCCTTCAATAGCTCTATCGGTTGGTGGCGGCGCGCCATCGTCGTCGTCGTCGTCTAGGACATCCATGTCGTCTTCACCAAAGCCCTGCTCTGTGTCGTAATAGTCATTGGCCGTACCTCCCACCGTGCCAGACTCCGCTGCAATCCTCCGTGCTTCGGCCGCAGCCTTGTCCTCCTCTTGCAACTGTTCTTCTAACGACAGCGTCTGGGGAAGATTCTGTAGCAGGGGCATGATGGCTTCGCTTAACGAGAGGTGGACGAGACCGGTAAAAACAAAAAACATGAGCATCATGATCATGGGTCCAAAGGCGAGCTTCAGTGCGAAGAGACCGACGAGACAGATTTGCGCCATGTAAAGCCCGACGATGATGTGAAGCAGAGCCCGGGGGTAGAAGAGGCCCTTGCTATCTAATTCGGAATCGAAGACGTAGAGGATATTGTATCGGTAAATCATGCCCACAAACGCCATGCCCGCGCAGGCAAATCCAAGGACCAAAGGCGCGATACAGGCGTAGCTGAGAGCTGTATTCCTGAGATTAGCTACCATCCGCAGTTGCTAATAAAGTACCATAAGTTCACGTACCGATGACAGCCATGTTTGTAAATACAGGATACACACCGCCCCAGCGTGGCGGGCGCAGGTTATACCACACGTTAAAACGGGATCTCGGAACCTGGGTGATTTTCGAAAAGATAAACTGTCGCAGCAACTCGAAGACGTGGAGGATTCCGGTGGCGCCCACCGCGACACATTGCACGAGAATGTACGAGAGATAGAAGTTTGATGCCTTGGGGAGATTCTCCGCAAGTAAATCCTTGGCAGATACGGGATTCTGCAAGATCTTCATGAAGGCGGCCGAGGCAGCAGATGTCAGCGTGGTAATTAAGAAAACCTGGACGACCTGGAAAGCGAAATAGGCGTTTTGGGTGAAGAGCTCAACCAGGACCAAGGACGGAACTCCAGCTTGGATGGCGCAGGCTACGGAGTGGTCAGCAAGAAAACGACTGCGTGAGATTCTCGAATAGCATACTTCGGAGCATTGCGGGAACAAGGGACATCCAGAAAGACAGGGCAATGGCTGGAACGAACCCCTGGAGGAAGCCAGTGATGACCTTTGGCAGTGAATTGATCCACTCTAGGAAAAAGATTTTGTTGGCCAAAAAGGAGATGTTGGAGATGATACCAATGAGGGCCGACGGAATGGACCAAAAGATGATTGCAGCCGTAATCAGTCCCATAATGAAAAATCGACGTATGATACGCTCCCACCACTTCATCCTCAGAGCGCTCCAAACAACCTCGTCGGGACGGATGCCCAGAATGCGCGGAGCCAGCTGAAGAGGACGGTGGTGAGCAACGACCTGGTGTGCGGCCTGGGCACTCTCCTGGGTGTCAAACTCAAGAAAAGCCGCTGGGAGAGTTGTGCCATCACCCCGGCGGAGTTGCCGACGTAACCTGGCGATCTCCACATTCAACTCCTTAAGCCGCGTCCGGCACCATCTGATAGTGTCGACACGACGACCGTAGTTGGCCAGAGGTCGATGATGCGGTCGAGCAGTGACGGGAATCCATTGGGCAGCCACAGAGCCACGAACATCGGGGAGACCTGGGTTGAGTCCGTATGGGTGGATGTACTCTGGATCCTCGGCCTTTTCGAGCAGGTCCGGGAACTTTTCTGGCGTATGCGATGAATTGGTCATGCTCGACCCGAATCCCTCACCAGTCTGGCTCTCTTCGACTCGGCGGGGAAAACTGGGCCCGTGATCATCATCGGGGGCCGTCGTAAAAGACGTAGGTGAGGGCGGTTCGCAAGCCTCGGTGGAAGAGGATGTCGTCGGGGGAGGCGCTTTTCGCCATTGCTTGTTGCGGGCGACGTTTGCTTTTTTGATGAGTTCGATCTCGGCCCTTTCGAGGCGAATGGCGGTTTGTTCCCGCTCCTTGACTAGTTTGACCAAAGTTTTGGAAGTCCTAGGGATCCAGACGCGCTTGACAGAGTCACCATAGAGCTTTCGCAGACGGGCTTCGTCCAGATAGTAGTTAGGGACGCTAGTTAGGAGGACGGTTCTGGACGATAGTCGCTGGGCGTAGTGGGGAGAAGAGAGGTAGGCCTGGCGGATGTTGATGTAGTAGATGCACTCTCTTGAGATGGTGAAGAGGACGAATCCTAAATATCAGTCAGTATCACAGGAATGGGAGGCATGTCGACTGGGATGAAATGAAGTTTACCAAAGAACAACCAGGAAACAGCAACGTGGGCGTATAGGCGCTTTGGATCCTTGATGTTTCCCATGGTCAAGGAGTCGAGTTGCTTGGCTTTGTTGCCGCCGGTGATGTGGACGGGAAACAGGATGGGCCAGGTGATGCAAACGCCGACGAAGAAGATGTTGCGGAGGACCTTGAGATAGCGCAGAAAGAAGAAGCCATCAATGGAGCCATGGTTAAGGATGAATGTGTCCGGGATCTGGTAGAATGGCTTGATCCAGTTGAACCAGCCAGAGGGTAAGGTGGGGCTAGGGATGCTATGTTGTACAACAGTCACGGGTGAGCAAAGGAAGATGAGTTACACTATCACAGCGCATGAAGGTGCAGGCTGCGGGCGAGTGTTTACTTACTGAGGAGACCGCAGGCCAGCAAGAGCACGCGGGGAGTATACGCGACGGCACCTGGGGCGAAGAAAGGTGAAGAAAATGAGGCAGACGGCGGCATACACGACAACGGGGATGAAGGTGGCGCCGAAGGAGGCTAGGGAAGAGGACTTGGTGCTGGACGAGGTGCTGAGGGTGCCGCCGCTGGAGCCATCTCTCCCAGAGCCGACGCGGGGGTCATCTTCGGTGTCCTGTGAGGAATTGTGTTAGGAGGTGAAGATGAGGGTGAGGTGTTGGATGTCGGTTGAGGAAACGAGGCTGGGAGAAGAGGCAAACGCACAACTTTGAGTTCGAGCCTCGCAACGAGGCGAGCGAAGGAGGAGGCCATCCCAATGCCAGGAGAAGCCGAGTCCTCACCGACTCAGAGCAGTGGTTTGGTGAGCGTTGACAGCAAGTTGGCGGTGGGTTGATGGGCAATGGTTATCGAGAAGCGAAGCCAGAAAAGAGCAAACGTGAAAGGCCGGCAGTCAGTCGCATGTGTCGCGGCATTGTCACCTCACGACGGGGCGTGGGACGGCGACGAGTACAGCAACGGCGACGAGTTCTCCGGCGACGAAGAGACAGCCCAACATAGAAGGGCGGTTCGTGATGGCGGAGAGAGGCAGAGAGGGAATCCGAAGCGAGAGGTCTCAGGCGGGGGGGGACTTGTCGATGTTTGAACAGAGAGAGCGGGTAGTGGAGGTGAAAGTGGTGTTGTTCGCGTCCAGGCTCTGTTCGGGTGTCGCCAGTGCGCTGTAGGTTGGTGCCTGCAGGGCAAGGATCCCCTGTGCCCACCTGGTACCCCCCACTGGATCCTCCCTGCGCTGTGTGCTGGTGGCGGGGAGCGGGGAGCCGGCAGACGGGGGAGAAGGGGACTTTGGAGAGTCTAGGACAGGTCGACTCGCGGCCAACCAGCGGCGAGCACGACGGCGGAGACGGGTCTCGATCTCGCTCGGGGGATGAGACTGATGAGGGTTGTGTGGAACACGTGGAACGTGGAAGTACGAATACTGTACATATCTGTACTGTACCCCAGGCAGGCTATGTAGAATCGTTATCGCTGGAGGTCTGAATAGGTACCTGGATTAGGGATTAGCAGTATCCGTACATGGTAGCCACGCCAAGGAAACAAATCATTTATTCCAGAGTACGTATGTAGGGGATCACCAGCACCAGGAGTTGACAACCGGCACAACGGAAACAATCAGCATTTCAATCTCTCCACTGTTCCTCACTTCCTCTCCCCCAATCTGTGAACCCCCGTCCCCCACCCCTGCTCGCCATCAAGCGTTGGACGCCAATCACCCGCCGAGAAAGCCGCCCACCACATCGCCTAACTTCGCTAGTTTAGGCTTGCTGCTTGCCCCCTAAATCCTTGCTCAGAAGCGAGCTTCAGGGTCCGTCCCATCACCGTGGCGACATTGCCATGGAGGCCTCGTTCTTTGGTTGCTTTTCAATCACATGATGACTGCATGAGAAAGCTCCCGCGGTGAGCAATCATGAACAAGTGCAACAAGTTCGACAAATCCAATAAATTCCGCTTTGGGTTCAAATACTATGTATATGCACTCCGCTTCAGCCCCCCCAGCCGGCCGCCAAGCCTGCAACGGTGGAAACGCCACGGCCTTTCCGCAACGGTGGTCCCGAAAAAGTTAACAAATCCTCCATCTCGAGTCGAGTCCGTTTCGTCTTTCGTCAGTAGTCTAGTTCTCGTCACTGGCTGGGCTGCCTCCCTCGTAGGCTGGTCCGCACGCACTACTCCGGACTATCGTATGCACTCCTCAACGGCGGTGCAGCAGCAGCCTCTACCTAATCTCCCATCTCAGAGATCGGGATCTCTTATTTTCCCATCTCTCGCGTACTGCCTATATCCATGTATTCGTATCCACCTCATCATCTTTATCATAGGCCGAGGCTGATCGGAGTTTAGAGGACCCACGCCTCTCAACGCGCCCCTGTCTGCCCCTGTCTGCCCTGTGTGCTGCCTGAGCCTCAAAGCACCACCAACTCTAACCTTACCCTTGGGTCAGGTAGGTCTACTACATACATAGTACAGCGATCGACGATGAGAAGTGATAGACTTTACTCGCGTGGAAGCCCTACCAACTTCCCACTTCCAACTTCCAATCTAGGTAGCTCCGTCGCCAACCAATCCTGGTAAGCGACTTAGACAGCCTCAGCCTCGGTCAGCTTCGGCTCCCCAACATGGCAACTCGGCCAGTTGATCACTTTAGTTGATCACTTTAGTCGATCACTTCAGTCCACTAACAAGTTCCACCCAGCCCCTCCCAGTCTCGCATTGCCAGCCAGTCTCTTCGGTCGCACGGCCCCTCCTCGTCCGAACAATCACCGTCTTCCACACTCGAATCTCTGCGTTTCAGCTGTCAACTTGCGCCCTAAAACGTCAATCTTCACCTCGCTTCGTGCCGTCGTTGCAACAGCCAAGAAGAATCTTTTGGCTCCCTTACCATCGCGGCATCGATCATGACCTTTCCAGCCTAGTCAGTTCGCCGAGCAATTTGACAATTTCCAACGGTGACAGACTGCTGTATTCCGATTCGTCATTCCAGCTCTATCTGAACCAACATCGTGCAAGAGTGGCGAGGCCGCATCATCTACGGGTATCCCTTACATTGCACGAGCCTTCAACTGCCAGCTCCGCTTCCAGCCTGTCCAGCCTGTTCAGCTTGTCCAGCCCGTTCGTCACATTCTCCTCTCATTACTGTACATAGTACACACTTTCCAGCAGCCACCTCCAACAACGCTGAATATTCTCGGTGCAGCCATCCCCTGAACCCCCTGAATGGGTCCGGCTCCTGCGATGCCCCTGCGTCCTGCTAAATGCGATCATCTTCAGCCTTAACACCGTGACCCGGCGCCCTATGTCCAGATCTGGTCGCAGCTCTACCACCAGGCTGTCCATCGAGCCCGATATCGATGTGCTTTGTCTCGGGGAGACGCGGCCTCGTCTCGTTAGGCAGTGAGGGGTCAACCCTAGTATGTAGAAGTGGTTTGTGATGTAGATGTCTGTCAATTAGCCATTGTGCTCTCCAATCCGTGAACGACAAATGAAGAAAAAGAAATACCCAATTGATCCATATGTGCTTCTGAGGAGGTTCTCACTAGCTCACACATCCGCTCGGTTGCTGTCGTCCATGATCCTCTGTTGGGTACCTAGGCACCTCGTGGCTCCAATTAGCCAACCGACACCTATAGTCCTCAACATTACGTACCGTATCCTCCCCACATTCCTACAGAGTACGCTTCGACCAGCTCGCTGCCTCCCTGCTGAGTATCCCGAACAAATTCCAGTTTGAGCAGCGAGAACGGTCCCCTGCGTACGCACAAGGGATGGTGAAACAGGTCGTCGGTCTCAGGGCCAAACTCTTCGAACTGACACTTTCGCGTCCAGAACCAGAAGCCAGTGGTTCCTGTTGCAGAGGTGCACGCTATAGTCTAGGCGAAGCTGAGAAGCCGTCTCTTGGTGATGAATGGAAGGCGACCATTGCGAACGCCTAAGCCTAAGCCTCAATTTAATACCAAACCCGCAAGGAGTAATAATTCGACCAGGAGGATAATTGTCAGGGACGACACGAGAAATAGATAATGGAACGGAGATTTACTGCTCATGAACTTTGTAGACTATCTCGGCTGGTTACATCTCAGTGAAGTGTTGTTTGGTTGTGGATAAGGTCTACATCCATGTTAGACTTGGGCCTTCGGCTTTTTGCTCAAAGTGCGAGGTCACAGACTCACCAGGGCACACAAGGCCCTATCTCGATCATACACAAAAGGATTGGCTGTGGAACAAGTATTGTGTATCAGATTCGACGGTTCAACTTGGAGGTTCAATATCCCAAAATAAGTATTTAAGACTACTCCAAATCACCGTATTATTGACTCAGTTGGAGTCAATATAGAGCATCCATATGTGATATATACGTACTTGAGATACATCACCTACCTCAAACAAAGATGAATTGCACACAGTAAAGCAATCCCTTTACTTGACTTATCCGTCTAACTTGGAACCTGGCAAATTTACTAAGCGGCATACGAACGAAAAGTTCAAGTTCCGAAGGGAACCCAATCTTGTATTCTTTTCACTGTAGCAATTCGCATTATTACGCCGCTCAAATCCAGAGCTGGTGGTCAACATGGGCACCCCAGATCGCAGCCCGAGACTAAGTTAATACAAACGTGCCGAGAGCCAACATTATTCATTTAATACAAACAGACTCCGTACTGGAGAATTTCAAGCCAAAGCCTTTTTGTAAGGCGGGATCGAAACAAGATAACAAGTTCCATCCCAAGCCCTAGAAACAGAACACTACTCAAATCTGAGTGAAAGGGGTTTTATTCTGTAGCATTCCAAATCGGTATAACCACCCAAAGGAAGAAAAGTAATTTTTTGCCGCCTTACGCCTTTCGTTTTTCCCCCATCAGTCAACATTGATTCAAGTCATCATCGTCTTCAGAGCCATTCCCAGAGTCACAACAGAATGGTCCTCGCCGATGACTGCCGGCGGTTTCTTGTCGACGCCCATCAGCCCGTATACCGCAATCTGCGCCGACCGCACCGAGTACTCCATGGTGAAGGTCACCTCCCTCTCAATCTCCACGAACTGGCCCATCAGGCCAAGGTTCTTGCTACCGTCGGGGACGACCTTGGGGCGGTCTCCCTTTTTTCTCGTGAGGAATGGACTGCCGATGAGGGGCATGAGACATGGGATGGTGATGGACTTGCTAAGCGTCGGCTGAATGGGGTATGCCATCAGACAAAGCAGCTCCGTCAGGATCTCGGCGCCGGTGCACTCTAACATGGGCTTCTTGACGTGTCTTCCCGCCTGGTCCGGGAACAGTCCGTAGCCCCAGAACACAAAGACGTCGTCCGGCTGATCCTTGAAGTACGGCTGCTGTGGGATGGTGAGGGATAGCATCCACGGGCAGTCTCGGAACGTGATGAGGGGGACAGCGCCAGTCAGCGTTCCAGTCCAGTCGCGCAAGTGATAGAAGAAGTCGCGGTCCCGGAGAGTGGTGGTGAAGGACAGCCACGTCGATTTGGAAGGCCGGTCGAAGAAGGCCTCGGGGTTTCCAAACGCCGAAGGGCGCTCCAAGGCCAGCTGGTCCCAGAAAGTCCATGATGGGTCCAGTTCATGAGGAGCCGAGTCCCGAAGCTCCATTGTTGGGGGTGGCTTGTTGTTTGTTCCGTAGCCCATGCCGGAGGTGAGTGATCCAAGGGTGAGAAGAACGATATCGGAGGGGCCCAAGGTGAGGTCGACGTCTACACCTCCTTGCCTCGTCTTGATTCCCGACACTCTGAAGTCTTTACCGATGTCTTCGATATCCAGCCCAGTGACCTGGACGCCTGGTCAAGTTAGCTATGAACCGCAGCCGTGATAATCTGTACCGTGCTTACCCTGGCGGAAATCAACATCCATGGCTTTGAGATACTGGGAAAGCGGCTTGATGATTGCCTCAAAGTCCTCCTCGGGAGCTTGCTCGATGCCGGAAAGGGTGCCCATATTAGGGAACTCGTGCAAGAAGCGGTGCAAGCAGCGTCTGAACTCGACGGCGCTGCACCACGGATGGAACCGGTTGAGCGACGACCACAGATCCCAGAAGTTGGTCTCGAAGAAGTCTGGCGCAAACAACGACTGTATCTCGAGACCTTCTAGCTCCTCCTCCGTCTCGAGCACAACTCTCATCAGGTCACATTGGTTCTTGACGCTAAGGCCCATAGTCTTGACGTCGACGGCCTCCGGTCTTTCGATTCCCTTACTGTCAACGACCTGTCTGACGAGTCTCGTCCCCGAGGCGCCGAGCTTCCTCCTGGCCTGGTTGAACCGATTCATCTTGTCGGCCAACGTCTCCCCCTCGGTGTCGGCCGGGACCCTCTCGAGCATGTCATACAAGCAGCAGTACGTCAGGCTCAACTTCCGGATGGCGGACACGCGGTACCCCGTATGCCACGACGGCTTCGAAAAGGTCGCCATGGAGCCGCCGGGCTTGGACAGCGCTTCGAGGATATGGATACGGTCGCCCGGGACGTGAGCATCGTCAATCAGGAAGACGGCGGCAGCCAGCGACGCGATGCCGCCGCCGACGAGCCATACATCGGGACCGGTGGAGTCCGGGGGACTGAAGCCATTGGTAGTGTTGGAGGCGGCCGTACTTGGCTCAGGTGGTGTCTCTTCCATGCCGCAACTTGCTCTAAGCCAGATGGAGGCGGATCGTCTGCGGCACTGCGGCGAGGGAGGGTCCTTTAATGGCGGAGAAGGGCTGTTCGGGGAATTAGTTTTCTGGCGGCGGTATCCCAGGAAGCTGAAGGACTACCGGTGCTAGCAGGTGGCATATCTTTCTCGGCGGGTCGCAATACAAAGCCGTTCCCCCCGGAGCCCCGGATTTTTCTTTCAAGCAGAAAGGTTAAGTGAGGTGTGGCAACTTGCAAGCCACGGCTCAAATATCACGAGACGGATGGGAAATTTTCGGGCCTCAACGAGGCAAACTTGTTCGAGAATTCGACCACACCTCTGCGGCCAATGGGAGGGACGCGACTCCCACGGACGCCATCATGGCCCGGGAAATGCTCAAGGTTCTTTGCCTCTCCTGGCGTCATTTTCCACGACCGACGTGCTCTGGATCTGGACAAACATCGTATGATTCCCAGCACGCGGGGGGCCTTGGCATTCTTCCGGGTGGGCCGGCCGTCCATCGGAAGCGGGCCGCTGTGTTGGGGCTGCTTCGTGCGGAGGAGCCTCCGGCGGAGCGGTTCGGTCGGGTCTCGTCACTTTCGGAGGGGGGCGCTGCCGGTTTGGGTGTTTGGGGGAGCCGTTTTAGGTGGTGAGATTCTCGTGGCCACTGGGATAAAGACGGGATAACGTTATTATGTCTCCCAGATATATATGTATGTACACTTTCGGGTGTGCTCATTTCAACGCCACTTGCCACAGCAGCGGGATGGACGGCGTGCAATCATTGCTATCATCCTAGCGCCGCCATGTCCGGAGAGAGTGACATAGTCAACAACCCAGACAGCTTCCATCTCGCCGTAGGACCTGATACAGAACAATTGCACTCTACCTGCCCGAAAGAAACAGAAGAACTGGGGAGTATAGCTCCCACTAGTCTACACTGCTGGTCAAATGCCCCTCAGAAACCGCAGAGATGCCTGCTGACGGGGTCTTGGATTGGGTCTTATCAAGCAAGCCACTCGCTTTCCCACTCATCTTCTGTCCCGTTCCCCGTTCCCCGTTCCCCATGGCGATATGATCCCACCGGGTGGTGGCCGGCCCCGCAAGTTTGTCGGCGGAGGTGGATCTCCCAGCGCTGCGTCAGCGACCTGTCAACTAACAGGAATGGGGAATTGAATGTTTGCTGCATGGAGATTTGATCCGTGGCCAAATTGTCGCGCATGAACGTGATATTTAGTCCGATGGCTCCCATATAGGGATCTGCTGTTTCGCGCAACAGATGGCAGACGGCCATGGGCCAGAGCAGCTGCCGCTGGAACAATGGCAAGTCGCAGCTGTAACCATGAGCCGCGGATTGCCGAAGGGAATGTGTGTTTCAACTGTGGGAGCACCTGGCGATATCGGGATGTGTCTCATATGAGTGCATCGGAGGAGTCTGCCGTATTCCGATGAAGGTGAGCTGTTGGCGCGATATGTGACTAGAACCCAGGTTCCATGCACAATGGAGGTGTCTTTTGCTCATATGTCGACCATACTAAGCACATGTACAGAGTACATGCGCAGCCGCTGAACAGCTATTCGACACTCGTCAAGTAAACAGCCCTGGCTCACTCAAGCTTTTCTGTGACGTGTCTAAGTTCATCCGGTGGGGGGACAGCTCTCTAGCTTATTAGCCCCGAAGTTTGACCTTTGCTGTGCTTGAAGAGACCCTTGTCTTCGAACAATTCAACACAGCGCCAATCCGGCATATCATAGACTAGAAAAATCATTAACGACGCGGTCCCAATGGCCCCAGGAAGGCTGCAAACTGTGGCACGCCGTTATGGGCGCCATCATACGGAGGGAGAATAGCAAGTTAAGCTAGAGGCTTGGGTAGTTCAGAACAAGGTACGGTTCGTCCAGAAAGAGCCGCGGGTTGATGCAGCCAACAGAATGCAGCTGGTGGAGGCAATGGGAGGGATCGGGGGTCGAATGGGGCCATTCACGACGCAGGTGAATCTCTTTCAAGAAGAGGGCATTGGGGGAGAAGTAGCGATGTAGCTTGGAGGGTTGGTAAAACGTTCTTGTTAGAGACATTAAACGGTGGAGCTGGCCCGGAATTGAGCGAGAGGAAATTCAGGGTCTACTGTCTGGAGACTTTTACCAGGATTTGCAATTCGAGCAATTCGAGCAATAAGTTGTGAGGCGAGTCTAAAGAAGACATAATGCAACTCTAGCATCGCATCCGAGACGCCGTCTATTAGTCTCTCCGTCCGTCCTTGGCCCGGTCTCATCCCTTGACGGGCCACGCTTGGCGTCACGAGCGGGATATCGAGTTTGCGAAATTCAAGAACATGAGGGCTCGTATGAGGCTTTTGTGAGCCCTCAAACAGGGACGTGGTGATGTCCGAAACCGCAGCGGCGCGTGGCCCACTGTAGATGGATTGGCCAACCGGTTCCTGGGTTTTGCGGGCAAGATGGGGGTCGTGATGGGGGCGATGGGGCAGCTGGTTTACTGATTGATAAGGGATTGACTCCATCAGACCCTCTTAAGGCCCTTTAAAGCCTCTTAGCTTTCTTATTAGCCTTCTGTAAGCCAAGTTCAATGTCTTCCGCCCAGCAGAACGAGGGACAGAAAAAAAGACGCCCTAGTCCACCGACGAGTCCCTAATGAGGCGCGGGCGGAGGTCAGCCCCCGATTAAGGCGCAAGACCGGTAGAATCGTGGTTCTTGGTTCTTGGTGGCTGTGGTCTACTAGCTAGTTTCGTCAGCGACGTGGCTCCGGCGCACGCAGTCGAATCTGTTTGTGGTTGAGTCTAGAATTTGGGGCATGGGGGGGTCATCGATTTATCGAGTTGGAGTAGCAGCGCTACCTTTGCAATAATTAAGTGCAATATTAATAAGGGACTTGCATACGAGTAAGAGTACGAACCGTACGAATACAGGGGGCTAATTACAGCACAACGCTGCATAGGTACTCTGTAGTCTGCATGACGAACTCGGGCGGGCCGGGCGGTAGTCGTTACTCGTGGCTGTCTGGCAATCAAGTTCGAACGTAGAAGATGGTGATCGACAGAAGCAGGGCCGAGAAAGGTGCAATCTGAAGGTGTGTCTGAAGAACGGACAGAAGTCCCAGGGCTTGGTCAGTGGTCTATTGATTGCCGCGTGCAGCCTGGCTGGGCGAGAAGGTAAGGGTGCAAATGCAACCCTGGGCTTGTTTCAGGGGTTCAGTGTCAACGACTGGACCGGGCTGGACCAGACTGGACCAGACTGGACCTGATCTTCTCGTTGTCTCCAGTCTGCAGTCCGAGACCAGGTTTGCAGCTCTTTCTGCAGAGTTGGAGCTGCGGGTTGCTTCCTGGCTGGCTGGCTGGCTGGCTGCGGCTGGGCCTGCAACTGCGGGGGCCAGGCTCTGGAGTTCTGGATCATGGATGCCGCTAGGAGGTGGCCGGAACGATGCGAAGATCCACAGACGCGGGAGTCGTCGGCGAGGAATTGTTGTGTTCTGCTGTATCTGTACCCTCGCCACTGTGCACGGGTACTCCAGTTGTCTAGGTCTTACGTGCTGTGGGAGTGCGTGCTGCGGTCGGTTTGCTTCAGCTGGACAAGGCACTTGTGGTTTCGGAAGGATTGAAGTCTTGCGGGGACTAGACTGGACGCTGCTGCGAATGCGGGAGGATTGGATGCCTGGTGCTGCTCAACTCTTGGTTGACGTCAAAGGTTTAAGATGGAAGAAATGTTGAGTCCGAATACGCGCTGGTGCGTTGTGTTGAAGAGCCGTTGATTGGAGCCACAGCCCGTTTGCCACGAGTGCCACGGTGCCACAACCACAGCCACGGGATAACAGCAAACGTCAATCCGGGGGCATCACTGTCGGTGCGTACAGAACTTACAGGAGCACAGGCCATTGCATTTCCTCAGAAGGGATCAATTCGCTTCACCGACGGCTTGATTCCAACCAGACACCCTCATGCCATTGCAGGCTTGCGGCTTAGAGGTGTGCAGGCTTGCTGCAGTCACCACGTGCACCCTCCATCCCCTTACACGGTGCTGCCCACCACCTCATGACTGACAAAGAAGACGCCTGAATCCCAATCCCATCCACACACAGCACTGCAAAAGGGTTCCCTTGGCGCCCATCGATCCGTGGCGTTAAGAACAATAGACAACGGGGGAAGCAGTCTCCTCTCATGATCACCTCCAATACTTTAATAAGTTGCGGCTCATTATGCTGTCTACTAGTATGTCGAAGCCTCACGCCTCTTTGATGAGTCCCGTGGCTGTCAGCCTGCCATCCACGCTGTCGGGGCGCCACGAACCCGCTATGCAGAAATGGCATTGAAATCCAATTACACTGTGTGCCAGGGTACCTCCCCTTACTGTCCGGTGCCAGGAAATACACCGTTATTAGCGCGCCGTACCGTGTACTTTTACCGCCCGTCCACGTCCCGGTCTACCTCCGGGGGTGGGGTTCCGCAGCGCCCAAGGGCCAGCTGCTCAACAGGCTGCGAAATTCACCGACCGCCATCCATCATTTTCAATTTTGTGACACCAAGCTTATGGGTCCATAAATTGCTCTCCCCCTGTCCTGCAACCCCCCAGTGCACCCGCAGTGGCCCCCTGGGACAGATGCTGCACCACGCCTCCACTCCCGCTGGCAGCGTGGCAGAGGTACCTGCGGTTCTGACGTATTCGTCGTAGGCGACTTGGGCCACGGTCGGCAATTGGCCAAACGAAAGGCTGCGCGCGTGCTGGGGCGTGCTCCTTCCCGTCACCACTGTAATTTTTTCTTTTCTTTTTTTTTTCTTTTTTTTTTTCTTCCTATTCTCGCCGCGGTCGGGTGCAGGCGCGAAAAGTGGCAGGCACGAGTGCAATTTCCAACGGGCGAACAAGTGCCGTTAGGAAGTGCTTTTCGGGGAAAGAGCTCCAAAGGCTCTTGCTGCATTTCCAGGGTTCCCACCCGGGCCTTACTTAGTCTGTGCCTTCGCGCCTTTACGCCTTAGCCTTGGCCTTAGCCGTAGCCTTAGGTCGATATTCTTTCTCGTCCCGCCCTCACCTCCACCATATCGGCCAGACAATCAATCTTCTTCTTCCCTCTCACCCCCCTATTTCCCGGCTTCCCACCTTCTTTCTCTCCTGCATCCATCACCGACGCAGGTCTCTCTCTGTCCTCCTTGCGTCTCGTCTTGCCCTTGGCCGTCCTTTGGCAATTGGCTCGACCCGCCCTCCCTCGTTACCCTCCTCTTTTCTCCCTCCGCGTGCCCATTGTTTGCGCCTCTTCGCGGCCTCTCACCCACCCACCCACCAACACCGCCTTGTGAGCTCCGAGCCCCTCACATCCGCCGCCAATTGTCGGACCTCCGTCTGCTGCTGCCTCGGCCTCAACGCCTCGCGCGCACCACACCTCGACCAGCACCTGACCACGAGCAACGTAAGTAGACAGCATCAGCCGCCCTCTGCCTCACAGGCTGCTGCCCTATGCCCATCATGGTCCTCCCTCTCCGTCCCCGATGGCTGCTGCAAATACTGGGCCGAACGCCAGCCCTGTCATCTTGAACTCCGACTTACACCCGCGCTTAAGCCAGGTCGCAAACCACACACGAGACAATCAATGTTGTAGACGACGCCGAGTCACCTTCTCCGATCCTCTCGAAACCATGGCCTCCTTCCTCCCCAGACGCTTCCGCGGCGAGACCACCGCCCCTGCGACCCCGACACCTTCGTGGGCCTCGAAACGCCTTACCCCCCTCGTCCAGTATCTCTCCCGGCTGGCCTGCTCCCACCCCATCCACACCGTCGTCATCGTTGCCGTCCTCGCCAGCACCTCGTACGTCGGTCTCCTCCAAGAGAGCCTCTTCAGCATAGATGTCGAGGGTACAAGTGTGGGCAAGGCCGACTGGTCATCCCTCGTCGAAGGCAGTCGAGTTTTGCTCGCGAGCCCCGACAACGGCTGGAAGTGGCAGGGCGTCAGCCAGGACAGCGCTGCAATTGCCGAAGCCGAGCACCTTGCTCTCCTGACTCTCGTCTTCCCCGATACTCTATCCACCGACTCCCCGAGCACCGCGCCACACTCCCACCACGTTCCCATCCCCTCGAACCTCTCAATCACCTCGCTGCCATCCACCGAGAATAGTTTCACCGCCTACTCCCAGGACAGCATTCTCGCTTACTCCTTGCCATATCTCGAAGGCCCCGAGTTCCTCGCCGCTACCCAGGAAATCCCCGATGAGGATGCCAAGGAGACCGAGACCCCTCATGGCCGTGAGAAGAAGATGTGGATCATGAAGGCAGCCAAGGTCATTACCCGCAACACCGTCATCAACTGGTTCGGCGATACCTGGACTGGATTTCTCGACCTCCTCAAGAACGCCGAGACTCTCGACATTGTCATCATGTTGCTGGGCTACATCGCCATGCATCTGACCTTTGTCTCTCTCTTCCTGTCTATGCGCCGCATGGGCTCCAAGTTTTGGCTCGGCATCTGTACTCTCTTCTCTTCCATCTTTGCTTTCCTCTTCGGTCTGGCTGTCACGACCAAGCTGGGCGTTCCCATCAGCGTCATTCTATTATCTGAGGGTCTTCCCTTCCTTGTTGTCACCATTGGCTTTGAGAAGAACATCGTCCTCACCCGCGCTGTCATGTCGCACGCTGTTGAGCACCGACGTGCTCAGCTTAAGAGCTCCAAGTCCGGCAAGCACTCCCCCGAGCCCATCAACGAGAACATGATCCAGTACGCTGTTCGTGCGGCTATCAAGGACAAGGGTTTCGAGATTGTCCGCGACTATGCCATCGAGATCCTGATCCTGGTTCTTGGCGCTGCCTCCGGCGTCCAGGGTGGCCTGCAACACTTCTGCTTCATGGCCGCCTGGATCCTCTTCTTTGACTGCATTCTGCTCTTCACCTTCTACACCGCTATTCTTAGCATCAAGCTCGAGATCAACCGTATCAAGCGCCATGTCGACATGCGCATGGCCCTCGAGGATGATGGTGTCAGCCGCCGCGTTGCCGAGAACGTCGCCAGTAGCAATGACGAGTGGCCCGGCGTCAACGGGAGTGACAAAAATTCGTCTCTGTTTGGTCGCAAGAGCAGCAGCGTTCCCAAGTTCAAGGTTCTTATGATTCTGGGTTTCATCCTGGTCAACATCATCAACCTTTGCTCCATTCCCTTCCGCAACCCTAGCTCCCTGTCCAGTCTTCGATCCTTGGCCACCAGTCTCGGTGGGCTGGTTTCTCCTCTCACTGTCGATCCCTTCAAGGTTGCCTCCAATGGTTTGGATGCCATTCTGGCTGCTGCCAAGGCTAACAACCGACCCACCCTCGTCACCATTCTCACTCCCATCAAGTACGAGCTGGAGTACCCCTCCGTTCACTACGCCCTTGGATCGGCTCTCAACGGCAGTGACTCGAACTTGGACGATGGATTTTCCAAGTTCCGTGGGTACGGAGTCGGCGGTCGCGTCGTTGGTGGCCTGCTCAAGAGTCTCGAGGATCCCGTCCTTTCCAAGTGGATTATCGTTGCTTTGGCTTTGAGTGTTGGCTTGAACGGTTATCTCTTTAATGTCGCTCGCTGGGGTATCAAGGACCCCAACGTCCCAGAGCACCCCATCGATCGAAGCGAGTTGGCTCGTGCTCAGCGATTCAACGATACCAGCGCCGCTACCCTACCCCTGGGCGAGTATGTTCCACCTACTCCTCAACGCACCGAGCCTAGCACTCCAGCTGTCACCGATGATGAGTCGGCCGATATGCTGCAGATGACCAAAGCCCGACCCTCGACTGCGTCTAACCGCCCCAACCGCTCCAACGCAGAGCTCGAGCAGCTCATGCGTGATGGCCGTATTCCTGAAATGAGTGACGAGGAGGTTGTCTCAATGTCGATGCGTGGCAAGATCCCTGGTTATGCCCTGGAGAAGACTCTCAAGGACTTCACTCGCGCGGTCAAGATTCGTCGTACAATTATTTCCCGAACTAAGGCTACTTCCGACCTAACCCACGTTTTGGAGCAGTCCAAGCTGCCTTACGAGCATTACAACTGGGAACGCGTCTTCGGAGCCTGCTGTGAGAACGTCATTGGATACTTGCCCCTTCCCGTCGGTGTTGCCGGACCCCTTGTCATTGATGGTCAGAGCTACTTTATTCCCATGGCTACGACTGAAGGCGTCCTCGTTGCCAGCACTAGCCGAGGCAGCAAGGCCATTAACTCTGGTGGTGGTGCTATTACTGTTCTTACCGCTGATGGGATGACCCGTGGACCTTGTGTCTCCTTTGAAACCCTGGAGCGAGCCGGCGCTGCTAAGCTCTGGCTGGATTCGGAGGCCGGTCAGACAGTGATGAAGAAGGCCTTCAACTCGACGAGCCGATTCGCCCGACTGCAACACATGAAGACGGCCCTTGCCGGTACCAACCTGTATATCCGATTCAAGACGACGACCGGAGATGCCATGGGCATGAACATGATCTCCAAGGGTGTCGAGCACGCCCTAGATGTCATGGCAAACGAGGCAGGCTTTGATGACATGCAAATCATCTCCATTTCGGGTAACTACTGCTCTGACAAGAAGGCTGCCGCGCTTAACTGGATTGACGGACGAGGCAAGGGAGTTGTGGCCGAGGCCATCATCCCTGCGGATGTGGTCAAGAATGTTTTGAAGAGCGATGTCGATTCTCTGGTTGAGCTGAATATTGCCAAGAACTTGATCGGTTCCGCCATGGCCGGTTCCGTGGGTGGATTCAACGCCCATGCAGCCAACATTGTGGCCGCTATCTTCCTTGCAACTGGCCAAGACCCTGCTCAGGTTGTGGAGAGCGCCAACTGTATCACCATCATGAAGAAGTAAGTTTTTGGTCTGATGCAAATGTTTCACACAATTCGCTAACCGCCCTGCTTAGTCTCAAAGGATCCTTGCAGATCTCAGTGTCCATGCCTTCCCTAGAAGTTGGAACTCTCGGTGGTGGTACCATCCTTGAGCCCCAGAGCGCCATGCTCGACATGCTTGGCGTCCGTGGCTCGCATCCCACGAACCCTGGAGACAACGCCCGTCGCTTGGCCCGTATCATCGCAGCTGCCACCCTGGCTGGTGAGCTGTCTCTGTGCAGTGCCTTGGCTGCCGGCCACCTTGTGAAGGCGCACATGACGCACAACCGAAGCGCCGCCCCGTCGCGCTCAACCACTCCCGCTCCTGCTTCTCAGAGTCCTGTGTCACTGGCCATGACAAGCGCCCAGGAGCGCTCTGCGTCTACGACGTCGATGAGTGCTGCGGCGGTCCAACGGTCGAGGCGGTAAATGTTTTCTTTCCTAAGCATTTGGGCTGATGCAAATCAGACGTAGACGCGAGGGGATGTAAAGATTCCCGAGACATGGAACACATCGTCAAAGGGTTTTAGCGGCGGGGCAGCATGGAGTTTCACATTTTGGGACATTCTGGAATAAGCGCGCCAGTACACAGGTACACAAGATACACAAATAAGTGGAAATCTCAAGACGACCACTTTCAAAGATATATTTGTAATGATTTGTCACTCCCGTTCGTGGCCCTACATTTGCTGCTTGGTGTTTATGAAGTAGACCTCAGTCGAGCCACTTGGTCTCCGTCGACGGAGGTGAAGTTAATGCCCTTTGCCTCCATGTCCCTCTTGCACTCGTCCCACTTGTCAGGCAAGACTGGCCGAGTCCCTTCATTGACGATGAAGGTCCGATATCCTTCCTCGACAGCATGCTCGGCGGTTGCCTTGACGCAAAAGTCGCTCGCAAGGCCGACCACAAAGACGTCGGTGACACCAGCATCCCTGAGCATGTTGGCGAGCCCACTATCGCTGACATGGAAGGGATCGTAGAAGGCCGAGTACATCTCGACGGTAGGATCTTTGCCCTTCTCGAGGACAGAGTGCAACGCGGCAACATCCAGCTCCGGGACGAGCTCGGCGCCGGGGGAGCCCTGGACGCAGTGGACGGGCCACAGAGTGGTGGTGTAGGTGCGGGCCGGATCTGACGGGTGGGCGATGGTGTGGGACGAGGTGTACGGCTCGGCGGCTGGGTGGTTGGCGGCGAAGGAGATGTGGTGCGGCGGGTGCCAGTCCTTGGTGGCGATCTTGAGGGCGAAGGGGAGGCTGAGGAGGGTGTTGACGGCGGGGGCGATGGAGCGGCCGTTGGGGACGGCGAGGCTTCCGTTCTGGAATTGTTCGTTAGTATGAGGGTCTTTGTGAGTGAGTATGCTTTGTAGAAGAGGGATGACATGGGAATATACGGGATGGAGACGATATAGAGACGAGACGAAACGAAACGCGGTTGAGAGCTAATCAGATATAACCTTAATATCAATGACTAGGAGGAATAAGATCGGGGTAATAATCATGCTACAATAAAGTACCAGGATGTGTTGAACAGGGCCATTTTGACTGCCAGTCATTGAATGTGGTGGAGTGAGTGCCATGCGTGGTCCAATTGAACTTGCAACACAGCAGCTACAGGCGAGAAAACTGGACGCAACTCACCGGCGGACAAAAGTCCTCCTGAAAGTCAACCACGATCAGTGCGGGTTTGAAGGGCTTAGAGGACGCCATTCCTCTTTCGTCTTTCTTATCGCGGGTCTGTCGTGAGCTAAGTGCTGGCTGACTGAGATGAGAGCGGCCGGTTGATGTTGGAAGTTGTATGACTTGGAGGGGCGATGGTGATGGGATGAGAGAAAGCGATAAGCTGATAAGGCGCCGCTCGGTCGGGACGGCCCCACTCTTCGGGATGAGGGGCCGTGTTTGGGGTTTGGACGCGCCGGGATCCAACGGTTGGTTCAGTTGTCAGGCACACAGGATCGCACGAGATTGCGCCAAGGGAGATTTATCCGGACAGCTGACAGGACAGCAGAGTACAGTAAGACATGTTTCCAGGAACATTCGCCCTCTTGAGTGGCGCGTACGAATAACGTATCTATGCCAGGCAGCTCAAACCATCGCCACCACCAAAAACATACACAATCCTCCGATATCGACAAAAAAAGTATAGGAAAAGCCCGATGCGGGGGTCGAACCCGCAACCTTGAGATCGCGTACTCTATAAGAGTCTCACGCTCTACCGATTGAGCTAACCGGGCTCAATCTCGTGTGTTGGGTTGTTGTGGTTGTGGCTGTCTAATCCTGCGTTATATCACGGGCTTTTTCCGGGTCCCCGCCGGCGAGAGAAGAAAAAAATTCTCTGATGGATGGGCGGCCCACTTCAGCGTTCTCCCCCCGACGGCCAGGGACAGGCCTTGTTCTTATTATACCAGTTTGGTGTCGTTTGGACCCACTTGGCCCCTCGTTTCCAACGTCCAATGATGTGTGATGTGATTAGCGTGTGTGCTGGCTGTGATGACATCTTGCATCGAGGATTGGCTACCCTACATTCACGACCGGGAGGACGCTTTGGATTCGTTGTACCTCGTCTAGGACAACACTGGAAGATGAAGGCTGATGAAGGATGGATCTGCATGCTCGTTTACATGTCTCAATCCGGCTAAAGCGGCTGGTGAGGAGGTTGCGCTTGTGTTGGTTGAGTGTTTCTCAGCTGCTTACTTCGACCACTAGGTGCGGCATCATAGGCATGTCCTAGAGTTCGACTA
Organism: Neonectria hederae; assembly: GCA_003385265.1. NCBI lineage: Eukaryota > Fungi > Ascomycota > Sordariomycetes > Hypocreales > Nectriaceae > Neonectria > Neonectria hederae. The sequence continues at coordinate 152,085 of QGQB01000303.1, forward strand.
GCATGAAGCGCCGTCATATCGTCAGGGGTTCGGTCAGCACTACTTTAACCTGTCCCATAGGGTGGTATTGCGATGGTGAGATCTAGGTACATACTATAAAGGCAACCCCCAGGTTGTACTCAGGATATTTTCGTACAGTAGTCATCATTCAACGAATAGTGACTTGTGTAGCCATGTCATCTTCGATCCTGCTGGATCATCTCCCATCGTTGACAAGCCCGCTCGGCATCGGCCTCGCTTTAGCTGGATTCGTCGTCTTTGCTATCTTCTTCGATTGCTTCGTGCTGGGTGTCCCGTATCCCACAGGCATCTCGCTGGTGAGAGAGCCCGAGGGAGCCCGTCGGTTCAGCTTCCGCACGAGACTTGCCTACTACACCGACTGCGAGGCGTTGTATCGCGACGCATACACCCATGTTAGTCCACCCCCGTCTTGCAAAACAACTCCTGTAGACTAAAACAAAATCGCCAGTATGGCAAGAAAGGACTGCCTGTCGTCATTCCTAGCCTGGGCTTCCAGCACAGCGTTATCATGCCCTCGACCTCGATGAGCTGGGTCATCGCCCAGCCCGACGCGGTGCTGTCCACCGCTGAAGCCCACGCCGACATTGATCAGTTCGAGTGGAGTCTAGGGACTAGGAATATCGTCCTAGATGCCTGGCCCGGGTACGTGGTCAAGAGAGACATGAACCGCGTCCTCGAGGCCACTTGCGCCGCCATGAACAACGAGTTGAAGTTCGCCTTTGACCAGCGCTTTGGCACCGACATGGAGAACTGGAAGGAGATAGACCTCCTCCCCACGGTACAGCTTGTCGTAGCGCAGCTATCTAGCCGCTTCACCGTCGGCTTACCGCTCTGTAAGTGCAAGCACCGCATCACTCTCCCCCGCCCGTTCCTGCTGCTGACCAGCCTCAGGCCGCAACGAGGACTATCTCCGGACCGTGCTGGACATCAACCAAGAGCTGATGCTCGTCGCAGGCGTCGCAGGAATGACGCCTCGCCTGCTACGCCCCATTGTCGGCACGCTCGTGAGCATCCAGGCGTGGCTGGGCCGGCGCAAGATGAGCCAGTGGATGGTGCCCCTGTGGAAGAAGCGCCTCGGGACGCTGCAGTTCGACCCCGAGGATCCCAACCACGACGAGCCGCTGGACCTGACGCAGATGATGATGCGGTACGCGCACAAGGAGCGCCCGCGGGAACTCGACGACTACGACGGCATCAACGCCCACATGGCCGCGCTCAACTTCGGCACCATCCACCAGACGATGATGCAGGTCACCAACCTGCTGCTCAACGTCATCGCGTCCGACGCCGAGTTCGACACCGTCAACCTGCTCCGCGACGAGGCCGACCGCGTGCTCGACGCCGACGCCGACGGCTCCGACCTGTGGACCAAGCCCAAGGTCAACCAGATGATCCGCGCCGACAGCGTGGGCCGCGAGACGCTGCGGCTGCACTCGTTCGGCGGCCGGGCGACGTTCCGCAAGGTCATGACGGGCGACTTCAAGACGCCCGAGGGAGTGCACCTCCCCAAGGGCACGCCGATTTCCTTCCTCAGCCAGCCGGTCCACGCCGACGGGAGCATCGCCGAGGACCCGGACAAGTTCGTGCCGTTCCGCTACTCGCGCCTGCGGGAGGCGGCGGGCGACAAGGCGCTGCCGCTGGGGCTGGTGTCCACGTCGCCCGAGTTTCTGCCCTTTGGCCACGGGAGGCATGCCTGCCCCGGGCGGTTCCTCATCGACTTTGAGCTTAAGATGATCATGGCGTATGTGCTGCGCAACTACGATCTAGAGTTCCCCAAGGAGTACAATGGGCAGAGGCCGCCGAACACATGGATGGCTGAGGCCCTGCTTCCGCCCAAGGGAGCCAAGATCATGGCGAAGAGGAGGGAAACCAGGTCTAGCAAGTAGGCAGGCAGGACTTGAGTCTTAGGAGCCTTGCAACCTGTGAATCATATCCGTGACCCTCCATTACATAGCTTGTCGAGGCTCACTATATCCCGCGCAGACCGCTTCCAGATTGCCCAAATCGGGATGCACGCCCAGGGAGGCCCGTGGGCGGGAAACGACAAGGAAGTGGAGGGATTCACGTACAGCCACTCCGGGATCGCCGTCTCCTGGAACGCGCGCACGGCGAATATCTTCTCGTCGCTGCTGTAGCTGCCCACCGCCCAGTCGTTTCTCTCAGCCTCAACCAGTACCCGGAAGATCAACCCCATAGTCCTGGCGCAGCGCCTGTGGACGAACATGGCCAAGTCAAGCCATCCTCGTGCGACGGCCTCCCGGCAAAGTGTTTCGCGGTTGGCAGCCGAGTGTTTGTGGCTTTCCACAACCTCTTCGTCTTGCACCTCGAATCTCACTAGGTCCGATAGGGTTGGCCCGGAGTAGGGGCGGAACGGATTGGGCTCCAGGTCTTTGGGATCAAGGTCTTCGGAATCAAGGACCTCAGGCTCAGATTTCCTCTCGAGGTTCTCAGCCCTCAACAACCCTCGGGCTCTTCTGAAGCGTTCCTTTGCCCTTTCCGGGTCGCCAGGTGGCTCAACAGACTTGTGGGTTTCAATGCAACGAGCTAGATCTTCGTTGTTGAAGCACACCTTCTTCTTGGGGCCATCCCTGGTCTGCGGACGCTGGAGGATGCTTCTGGCAGGCGACGTATTCCGGTGCCTTGGCGTATAGGGCTCCCGCACCGCCCAGTCTGGGTCAGCCTCTCGATGGACATACTTGTATTCGAACGGTATACGAAGTGGTCCATCTTTCAGGTCGACCATTGGTCTAACCGAACTAACGTAACACCCAACGCCCTGTGTGACACCGAGCCGTGGGTTGGTGTCTGCGCAAAGGGGGTTTCCACAAACGAGATATGACGTTGATGGAACGGGCCTTAGGGGATTGGGGATGTTTCCGGAACCGGGCTGTGACATTGTGAGATTTTGGGATGGAATAAAGGCTTGATGTTGAGACGAGATGCGTAGAGTGCGGCGATGTTGGTGTAGCTGTCAAGACTGACGTGACTCGGCATTGACAATGGCAGGTCTACTTATAGGACAGTCGTATACAATCACGGTTAAGGGAGACATTCATGGCAGGTTATATGGAAGTTAGGAGATTCGTACGTTGATCTTATAGGAGATACCTTGACAGCTTCATGTGACGTGGTGGGTGGGTGGAGCTTCATGACGGGAACGGCAAACCTTCCAACGGCCATAATTACTCTGGTACGCTCGGGGAAAATAAATCCTGGCGGCCGTTTTGGAAAATGTGAAATATATAGAACTTGCTTAGTTTTAGCCGGGGAAAATCGGTAGGGCTTGCGATTTCTTGAGGTCTGGTCGATATGATGTTCTCGTGAAAGTTGGAGATTCATCTGACCGTTGGACTTGAGGGCACAGAACCTGCATCGCACAGCAACGTAATGTCGATTTAAATTGCCACTCTCTAAGCTTAACGTTAACCTTTGCCAAATCTTCCCGGTTTCAGCTGCAGTTGAAAAACGCTATTGCTTCTACGCTCGGACGGCCTCTTCTCGAGACGTCGGGGAATATATCCATCGGAAGACTCACCTTAGAAAAGAACCGGGGAAGGACCTGTGTCCTACTGGAGGAGGAAGACGTGTAGTGGATCGGTCATCCCTTGTTTAAGTTTGCAGTCGGCATGATGGCATTGCTGCTGGGTGGCGACTATCCGCCCAACAGGCGTACACTTGTCGAGATGTCGGCGCATGGGGTTGAATACCTGGTGTATCGAAGGATTATGACGCATTATATAATGACTGACTAACGCGAGGGCTTTCGTATTTTGTGAATTGCGACTCTGGCTGAAGGGTAGGGCCCGTGTATGTTGGTAAGTATCTAGAGTTTGGGGCCCTTCCACATCGCTTTCGTACCACTCGTACGCGGTATGGCAAAAGCTTGGAGGTCAGATTTTGTCAGATTTTGCGAAATGTGTGAGTAATGTATTAGGAAGTGGACTGATGTGCTTGAATCCTCAGAGTTGTCAGAAACACCCAACATCCTTTGCAAGGAAGCTGCCCTAGCAAAGCCGTCACTATGAGTAACAAATTTCAGTGCAGCCTGATCAATGTCAGAAGCTTTCACAAATATCCCCATTCTCTCTCTTATCGGAATGACGTTCTTCAGAAGAATGAAACAAAATATCCACTCTTGAGTATCAGGACTAATCCACCACCTTTCGAGATGTTGAACTACGCATCGACAATATCCAGCCTCTCCACTACAGAGTTTAGATGCTGTAGGTAGCACCCCCGTTTACGCTAACCTTGATTATAAGACAATTCGGACTGTCAAGAATTTTTTAGAGAACGGACTACTCGGATTCTTTGAGAAATCGAGCCCTAATCTGGTGCCTTGATATAAGTTCTGACAACCAGTATTGAAACTAGTAAGTCTATCCCATCGTCTCATATCGTCTAGGATACGTTGCCTACAGTATTCATGTTCGGATGTATTTCGATAGAGGCTAGGATCATCCTCATCCCGGTCCTAAACTTAATGTGAACATCTGCAATCCAGAGTTAGGCTGAGGAAACACAAGATTATTCGTCTACTCGATGGATTAGCGACTCCAGTACGCCGCGTTGTTTCACAATACCTCCGCGCCGATGTTCACTCTCTGATCTTAATCCGGGTAGAGACTTGCAAAAACTTCAGGCATCAAGACCGACCTTCAACAGAGGTGAAGCGTACAGTGCAGGACAGATGCCTTTGTATGAAATAGGTTAGGCTAGATATCCACCATGTGCTAGGTGTGGCTGATGGCTAATGTACATCCCTCGATCAGTATCTTGTTACCTTATTGTTGCGTGTCTACGAAGGACGTCTGGATCGAACTCTCAAGATCTTATTTTGACTTCCACCCATTGCGATGACAAACCTTTCTCACCTCAACTCACCAGCGTTGACTGTTGTAATCTTTCTAGGAGTCGTTCTTGACCTATACACCAACAGGACACCTTCTCGATCTGGCGTAGTTACTCAAGGCAAGATTTCACTCAGATAATCTTCTACCCCATCGATAGGTAAATGAAATTAAGTCATCTAATCATTCCTTCGACAAAGGTCACAAGAAGTGCCTTACACACGGTCTTGCTCGCACTACTCAATTAATGACATAATCCACCAAAGTAGTTAACAATTAGAAGACTGAATAATAGAAGCTAAAATACATGAAATAGAGATTGAATAGCCAAACTGAAGGATTGGATAGCAAAACCCTTTGTAAACAGAAAGGCAGAACATAGTGATCATACCGCCCGTCCGAAGGAAGTCCCAACGTCCATTCAGACGACGCTAGTTTTTCGACTTATAAACAAACACCTGATGTGGAACTCTCCAGATGCTTGTAGCCCTTTCCTTCATAGTCGAGATCGACCAGCCAGTTGCTTGGCAATTCGTCTTCGTCATCGAAGGAAGGTGGGCAAGCTTTGTCTCCATACAAAGCCTTGGTATCCTGCGGTGTTTGGGATACTTCCGATAATATGTCTCCCTTTGACGTCTTCTGCTGTAAAATGGCTGCTTGTGCATGTTGTTCTGGTGTAGGTGGTGTTGCTAGCGCTGTCGTTGATGCCAGCTTGACAGCAAAGCTTGGCATTTCAGTCTCGGCTCGATCAAAGACTTCTCTCAATACTCTGTCGATGAGACAGGGATCAAAGATATTGAATTCATCATGGTCCAGCACGTTGGATAGGATCTCAGCCTGTTTGTGATCCCAGAAGATCCGAAGTTGCGACATGGTTTCCTCGACGTAGCTGCCTGAGAAGCAAGACGCAGGCTGGCGCTGGTCAGGGAAGACGATTCTCCATGTGTCGAACCACTGTTCTTGAACCGACCGGTTTTGGCTGACATACTCCTTGAGCTGCTTTCGCTGCATGTCTGAAATGCCGTCAAAGTGAGGGTCATCAGCACGCTCGCAGTTCAGCTCGCGGGTATGGTAATCTCTGTCTTCGGCTGATGAGAAAACATTGAAGCAGCGTGCGCAGTAGAACTCGGGCTTCTGATGTCTTCTAAAGACGTGTTGCTTGACATCCTTGGGTCGACGAAGGTCATATTTCAGGCACTCTTGGTACTTTTGGGGATCTCTCTTGTAAAATGGACAAGAAAAAGATGCGGGCGTTCTTGGTTCATTGATATCATCGACAGGTTGCTTTTTTCCATCAATTCTTGGAGAATGCTGGCGGCTCCTTTTTTTCGGTCTTGATGTTTCTGCTGGCGGCTTGACTGGGAGAGGTCGGCATCCCTCCTTGAAGCATTTATTGGATGTGGGTTGCAGCTTGGAGCTGGTGGCCGGGGTAGCAGACGAGGGGGTTTCGTTGGACGGACTACCAGTGCCAACGAATGGATCTGATTGACATTGCATGGCGTTTGGAACTGGGAATTGGGAGGGGCCGTATGTTTTGCCCAACTCACATACGGACGTCTTTTGGTGCTCCTCCGCATGCCGTCTACCGGACTCGTTGTGGATGGGGTTATTTTGGATAGATGGCATATCTACAGGGGCTTCAGGGTCGCGACGTCGTTTTCCGCCTTTTGAAAAATCCAAATAAGATCAGCATACGTTGTAGACTGTATCAAGATGTATCTAACCTGCTGATGATTGTGAGAACGCCAAGTGTGAAGATCGAGGGCAAACATCCGCTTGCTGGTGGCTCTCTACCCACCAAAAATCTGGAAGGAAACTCTGGGGCGCGTCGAGCTTCTGGAAAGAAGCACTTTGAAAACTTGGACAAGAAAGAGTTTCCCATTCGCTTGGCAGCAACGGCGGCGGGGCGTTGAGATCCATCGCTCTAGTTCCCTGAAAAAAAAAAAAAAAAAGGTTTTCAAGAGTTGTACAAGATGCAGCTTGTGACGTTTTGAAAGGAAAACCTCAGTTCTCGGCCGGATTTTTTGGGCTCGCAAAGCCAAGGCGCTTCGGCGCCTCGTGTGCTTACACGTCTTTTTGAAGTCATGAGAAACGATCTTCCAATAGAACAGAAGCCTAAGAATGCACAACGGGGATTTCCGCCTGCATCGGCGTACTCGATGTCTATAAACAACCAATCACAAGATGACTTCACGTACGCAAAGGTGCACCCAGCAGGCGCGGAATAGTGGGGGGTCCGCGCCATTCAGAACCGCAGCTGAGGACTTTTAATAAGACAGCCTGACGTGTACAGTACGCAGCGACATGGTCTACGTCGTATTCCGCTTGATGGGAAAAGGCGGGATGAGGAAGGGGAGGAAAACCACATTCTTAGGTGAGGTTGACCGCGATGCCTGAGGTAAGGTACGAAACACGAGCATTGGAGATTACTATCAGACGAAATCGCATGGTATCCTTGTCTCTCCCTCTAAAGATTGAAGCCCGATGCGCCAGAAAGCCAATTTCGTTTTCTCTGTTCTCGTACTCTATTAAAATGCCAGGTCACCTAAGCAATTATGTGCGATCATGTATCATTATGCATTGCCAGCGAATGCGGCTAAGCCTCCCTCCACACCTCCCTACCGCCTCTCGTTGTTCCATTTTACTCGAAGGGTCACCGCGTAAAGAGGACCCCTACTTGTCTCTATCCCGTTTTTGTCCTGAAATGTCTGTCGAATTCTGCTACCGTTCTGGTGGCTCTGTATTTCCGGTCTGTGGGAGATGGTAGTGACCCTGACACTAGCTTGTATTGGACTGGGAGGAAAGGATCTTGCAACCATGTTTCCAGGCGATCATTCTGGAAGCACGATGAGAAGCTGCGAACGTTGCATGTCTCAGTTTCAGTGGCTGTGTGGGCGCTCTCCAGGTGCGCAGCGAACGACGAGGTGGGCTCACCTATCACCACTGATATCAGACGAACAAAGGCTTTCGCTCATTTTCTTTGACGGCAGAGCGCGTAGTAGGTTTGTCAGTAATGAGACTGGACAATAGAAAGCTGGGTTTAAGGGAGAGATGCTTTGTAACGGAACGCGCATTCTCATATATGTTCAGTTTCTGCTTGACGTTTGATGATCTTCCACTTCGTACGCAGATGCGTACGCATCTCGGCTGAAGAAGCGGGCTTCGCGTACACGGATTCATGGCTGCGCGAATGTGGTTTGCGAACGGTGACCCTGAGCTGCCGTGATGAACGCTCTTGCGTACATGGTACATATGGAAAAAAAAAAAAAAAAAAAAAAAAAAAAGCGAACGCGCCATTGCGTACAGAACGAAAGGGCCAGTGAGGTTCTCTGTCGTTGCAAATTTGCACTGCCACCACCACCACCACCACCACCTGAGATAGGAAGGAGAATTGTATCAAGGCACAATGCGAAGCACGGGACTGACTTTGTGCGCGCCCGCGCGATGGCTTTTATGCAGGGACGCCTCAACCTTGCCCCAGCCTACATCGCTCCATAGATTGGCTGCGCAGAGCCGCCCGTCTCACTTGTTTATGTTCCGTACGCTTGCTCGCAATGGCTTTCTGGGCTGGCGCTCAGTCCGCCTGGGAGGAGCGGGGGACGGCGTACGTCTGCGTACAACTTTCGAGGTGACTATTCGTACTCAAAAGACTCCAACCCAAAGCCCTCGGCGCGAGAACAACTACGCTTTTGCTCCTTCACTTTTGAACAGGTTGTGATCTTGCCACGTTTCTCGTCGTTGTCGAACTTGTTGTCGTTGTCGCTCAACATGTGTGATGCCACAGTCTGGTCGTCGGCGCACCAGCGTCAGACAGCAGATGGGCATCTTTTCTGTGTTCAATCAGGCGAAGCGGAAATGCAAGCAGTGGACGCCTCCAACGCCGCACAAAGTTCCCACAGGTCCAATCGCACAGGAGTGGCCAGCGGCATTCCCGAGTCTCAGGTACGGCGCCATAACCGCCACTTCGTAGCTGGTTGCGTTGTTGGGTGGGGACTAATAACAATAGCGTTGTCAGAAGACGATTCACACTTCTTTTGGACACAGCCTTGTCGACTGCTTAAAGAAACTAACCTTGCGGTCCAACCCGGATGCCGCGCACCAAAGCTGCGGTCAACAGGGCTGTTCCACAATTGGCGGCCGCCATTCCAGCCACGGCCACAGTGTGAGCGGCCAGGAGCAGCCTCACGAATACTCCCAGTCCAACGACTCCAATCCAGCCTACAGCAACCTCATTCCCGGTCGGCGGAAGCGCTCCAGAGGGAAACGCCACCGTGAACTTCGCAGGAAGGGAGAAGACCCGCCAGATGGGAACAACTCCAAAAAGCCAAAGGTCTCCCGGAAAAACAAGCCTCTGCTCATGTGCCCGTTCTTCAGATACGATCCCCACACGCACTGGCGATGCCGAACTTACCACCTTCACTCTGCTGCTGATATTAGGCAGCATATTGAGCGAGTACACCGTCAGCCAGTGCATTGCCCAATATGCAACATCACCTTCCCCGGTGCCAACGACGACATGATGCGTGCTGAGCGCGATGAACACATTAGAGCACGGAGCTGTGAACTGAGACTCCACGTTTTCCCCGGCATCACGCAGGATCTTTGGGATGAGATCGACGAACGTCCCGAACTGCGCTGTGGCTCGATGATACAAAGATATTTCGCGCTTTGGGATCTCCTCTTCCCTGGCATTGCTCGCCCCGATTCGGCATACGTCCTGGATTGCGAACTCGAACCAGCGATCCGAGATATAATCTTGCCGGGGATCACAGCTAGAAATGAACCGTTTTACGATGCCAGCTTGAAACCTTACAACCAAGTCCCGCCAGCCGAACCGTTGATAGCGCCACCGGATACCCAACGTTTCCACACAACTATCAATCCCCCAGCCCTTGCGATCGCCACAGATTTTGATATGGTCCCAGCATATGAAATGCCGTCTCAAATACCTACAGCGACCACGTTATCCATCGCAAATACCCCAGTCGTTGGCTGGCATGCGAACTCAACCGCATGGGAATATCCCCTTGGTATGCAGGGTCCCCCTCCCCCTCAAGAGAATGTCATTCAACACGAGGTGGATTACAATCGGGTCAGTAACATTGAAGGTTCTGTAATATTGAATGAATTCGACCCTTTCTCCGAATCCGGATGGGATCTTCAGCGATACGAACATCACGAATATGAATGAGCGGATGCGTCTTTGGCTTTGGGAGGGGGGGGGGTTTATTCCTAATTTTCTGGTCCCTGTTCACGTTTTCCAATTGCTAGCCCCTTTTCCTTACTTCCTTACTTCCTTTATTCGAACTGTATCCTTTGAAAAAGTTATTTCTGTTACAACGGTGTAGCTACCTGGGGGGGGGAGGACGACACATTATGAGAAATGAATGGATGGATGCCTTTATCTTTGAATCATAGAAAAGCTTAAAAAAAAACATTGTGATTTGAGTTATATCTCACTAGTCTCACCGAGTCACCTTATGGAGTCAATTTATTATCAAATTTTGCGAACAACCCACATTTCTAAACCAGTACGGCTTCTTCAACGCCCATCTAACTTTTGGCTGGCCTAAGCCGGATAGTCATAGGATATGAGATACTATATCAACTTGCCCAATGTCCCAAGCTAGGCAGCTATCTTGCACAAATCGTCATTCGTTAGAGTACCGAGGCTACTTAATTCAGGCTCTTAGGTCTAATTCTTCTTCAAAACTCAGGTGACTGTAATTAGTTGGAAAGGGTGCTAAACGTCACCAGCCATAATGATATCGGTTGGATTACCCTGTAACGATGCCTCGCCCACATACCTCCTCATATCTGGCAACTGTACTCGTTATAATGAACTGGAGACGGGAGCCATAACATAATCGAATGCGAGGCCATTAGCCATTGAAATCTACTATCCCGGATGTGCTTAGAGCATGATGATAATTTTTCATTCAAAGAGGGAGATGATTTGTACGAGCGACCTCTTTTCCGTTACATGGTTCTTCAAATCTCTTGTTTCAATTTTAGAGATCTATATACAACGTAAACTCAAGTTATTCTTTTTTTTTTTTTTTTTTCACAGCTAGCGGTTCAAAAAGGAAGCGAACTCGCTAAGTGATATTGCCATCGAGATTATGCCATGTCAACGTCAAAGCTAAAGGAAATTTCACTAGTAATTAAGTATTAGGCAGAATTCCAGGCAACAACTCCTAAAGTCTTACTCAATCCCCGTCATCACCATTTCCAAGCTCATCCTACGTACAAAGTTTGATAATTTCATCCACCATTTGATTTAAGACCCTTTGCTCCAAGGCCATCAGATCTTGTTCGCTCCAGTGAGCATCATTGACTTCTGGTCCCTTTGACTTTAGGAAAGTCAAGATGATTGCCTGCCCATCTTTCTTCCAGTAATCTCTGAGTACGCGAATCAACGTCTCTGCATGTGACGACACATAAGGTGTCGGTGGCTTCTCCATTTCATGAAATACAGTCTTCCATATCGCATACCATTGTTCCTCCTTAGACGAAGATGAATCAACACATTGGGGAATCAGCGTCATCTGATAATTAGATACGCCTTCGATCTCTGGTTTGGGCTTTAGGTCGCAAATGCTTTCTCTGATGTGATCATCGCAAGCCCCAGCCCTGTTAAAGATTTGTCCGCAGATGGGGCAGTAATAGGGCAGACGATGAGCCTGTGATAGATGCCGGGTAAGATTCTGAATACTGAGAAAGCCGCCTGCTTTGATGCAAGACGGGTATTGTTTGGGTGTTCGAACTCGAAAAGGACAGGCAAAGGGGGTTGTATTCCTTCTCACTTTGCCAACAACAACAGTCTCCACATCCTCCGAATCCGTTGAACATTGGACTTCAGTATACTCCTCAAAGCACTCTCCCTTGATCCGCTTTCTTGTTAGATATGCAAAATCCTCTTTTGGCTCAGGCATCGTGGCCATGAGATCGGCACTTGCCATCCATCTTGAAAAGTGCCCAATACCGTGCTCCGTCAACTCATCCGCGAATGCCGCCAGTGTGTGATCGTTTTCCAACATCGGATATTCCTCAGACGAACTCGCATAGGAGTCTGAGTTCTCTTCCTCCAATTCTGAGTTATAAGATGAGTCACTAGTACACACAGTGACATTCTTAGAACGTTCCTCCTGCCCTTGTTGCTCATAACCAAGCTGTGACTTAGCTCTGCTTTCCTGAGCCGCTTGTCCATGGACAGGTTGGCTGCTAGGAAGTGGGTTCGTCGGCGGCATGGTCCCGAGAAAGACAGATGATGCCCCAGCCTTCAATTTCATGGCGATAGTACTGGACGTCCTTGAAGTCACCGAACGACTAATGCAGACTCTTCTTGGGCTGCCCTTCGGCAATTGAGTCAGGTTGCACATTAGGCATGGAGAAGATCGCACGAAGCGATTATCCCACTCGCGCAAAGGAATCCCGAGGCCGATTCGGCCATCACCCTGAGGGTTATGGTCCAGGAGACATAGGAGTATCTCGGACCCTGCGTTGTGAACCCCGAACGTACCATCGATACATATTCCGGCAGAAGTCGTTCGTATGCTTCCATGGATTCGTAGAGACGTTGACTGGGAACGACTCGCAAAGTGGTGAAACTCGGATGGAGAGTTGGCCAAGAGGCCGCGGTACTGTTGGTTGCCAGTAGACTGCCACGCAAACAAAGTTGCATCGATCGTATCCTTCAAGATCTCTTCTTGTAATCTGAGGAAGGCTCGTTGACCTTCGCCGTAGATGATGCTCAGACTGACACCGAAGATTCCCAGCAGGGAATATGCCAAATCTTCGGGTCGATCAGCCGAGAGTTGAGCTGCCCAGGACATTCTGCGCCCAATCGAAAAGTCCGGAAGGCATTCTGAATCCTCGAGGACAGCCATGTCGATGTGAAGAAGATTTGAAAGAGCCGGCAGAAGAGATTTCTTGGACCCTATTCGCTGCCACAGCTTGTCGTAGAACTGCACATCATTCGATGCGACAAGTTCTTGGAGCATCCAGACTCGCTTCCTCCACATGCTCTGCTCGATATATTTGATAGGACTGTCGAGTCGATTCTTTGCGTCGTCTGCTTCCTCTCCTACATCTGTGCGTTCTTTCCTCTGGTCGCCAAGCTGTCCTCCTTGCGTCGTGACATCACTGAGATGGGCGAAGCAGACCCGGGCGTTCTTGTAAATTTCGAACATTGAGTTGATAGCTTCCGAAAGCTCAGCGCTCGATGACCGATCGATGCATACGGAGTCGGCCCATAGTTTACCAATGCCCCAGGCGCGTGCCTCGGAGCAAGCCCCGGTGATATTTGACAGGTTCGGCATCTGGGACACTGCGTTCAAATTTCGCACAGATGGATTGTAAAGGTCCCTGAAGTTGATCCGCTCATCTTGCCAGTGATGGGAAAGGGTGGCATATGGAGGAGTGTGAGCAATTGTATCGTAAAGATGAAACTCCAAGGTGGAGGTATCTAGGACTCGAAAAGGCATGATGGCGGATTGATTGATCCTCGTAACGGAAGCATAAATGTAGGGAACTCAAGATGCCGTGATGTCTAGACAGTTAGACTTGAACCCCTTTTATATATAATCATTAGGAGCCCCTATGATTGACTTGGCCTTAATGCACCAGCAGCGCCCTATTCCGGCGGGCCTTTCGCTGACCTTGGCTGTGATTGGTGCACACTTGTGCCATTCAGTGCCAGTCACGAAACTTACATCTAGAATGTACGGCGCACTTATTGCCTCTTCTCATCCTTGCCTTATGATAGCCTCTTTTTCGTCTGGATCGTTGTTTGCCTTTTTTTTTTGTTGCCTTTCGCCTTCTCGTGTATGGCTCATTTGCCCGTTGCCTCAAGCCGACAACGATAATCCTGCCATTAATACTGGATCGCGACTCTTTTGAGGTTCCATGGTCCCACCGCAGCACGGACAGCTAGGCTGACAATCCTCCGCCATATCAGTTGAAACCATGGGGCCACCTTAATACACCGAGGGTTACGCCTTCTGCCTGAAAAAATCATATCGTCATGCGCGGACTGAGTTTGATTCTCAGCCAGCCCGTACGGACCAGCTCCGGGCAGCCCGGTAGCGCCCAGTGAGCCTGAACACCTTTAGGTTGAAAATGGACATGGCAGTATTTCCTTGGGCACAGTGCAACGTCCGAAAGGAACAGCATGTATTTGTAGGTAGTCGGCAGCCCGCCATCAAAGGGCAATCCGATATTGAGTCAAAACGTTTGTGCTTGCGTTGATAGATTTTAGTCTAGTACTTCGTGCATATGCTCTACCTTATTTTGTTTGCATGATGTACTCCAAAATTACTGCAGTAGAAAAATGTTTGGAACATCACCGCCCGGTAATCCCATATCGGAGGCGTATACATCAGCATTGACGTAGATGCTATCCGGGTATAGCAACCCGGTGGTTTGAGAAGAAAGAGAACCCGCGGGGATTTCTGGTAGCCAGGAATCCGTGCACTGGGCGAACATTGCCCCATAGAGAGACTCTAGATATCTGTGGACGCATTGAATGGCCTCTCGATCTGGCGGCTGAAACTTCTGGCCCTCGTACTTACACAGTGGCTCCAAGTCCCATTGAGCTGCACCCCTTCTTTGGGGGTAATATGACTTACATAGAAGCTCATATCGTAGAAATGCTCTTAGAAGCCGTTTCCTCTCTGAATCTGTAAGATCAGCGGCATCGAACCTAATACTGACTAGTTGACCCTTGAACGTTAAATGGCTTCGGATCGTTGATAGATCAGGAAGGCAGAGGTACTCTCGAGGCGGAAAGATAGCAGTAGCCTTGGTAAGATAGTCCTCGATGAATAGTAGTAGTCGGCTGTGTAGTTTTTCAAGTTCGTCGAGGAGTCTGTGATGATTCTTTCCGAAGGGATTAGGGAGTTGTTTTGCTGACCACGAGTCAAAATGGCCGCGATGCAAGATGGAATAGACTCCAGATGTGTCCCGGGGAGGAAGTAGAATAATTGCCAAGGCATCTTGCATCATTTCGTCATCGAGGTCGGAGGAAAGCAATGTTCGTGTGAAGTATGATTTCGATGTGGTGTATTGTTCGAGCATGGCAGGCGAGGCCTGGAAGAATTGCAATATAGAGCGCCTAGAACGAAGCTGGATGAAGATCTGCAATCGGATCTCTGGTGGCAGCTTGTTGAAAGGATCTATTTTGGTGAGTTCCTTGTCGATCTCGGGTCCGTATTCCGATGTTTGAGTGGCGTCCAAGTGATGCAAATTGTTCGTAGCTGGGAGTAAACAGTAAACAGGTGGGAAGTTCTTTGACGGGCCTGACTCAATTTATGCCCGTTGCTTCGGAGAAAGCTGTCGCTCAAGGTTTACCCAACACACGTGCTGTCGAAAAAGCGGGTATATTGGTTCTGGTGAACGATGTCGAGCCCTATGTTAAAGTCCAACCTCATTGTCAAGTTGGTAGTCGCTTCGCTGATTTGATACTACTGGTGTCCAAAGGTGATGACTTCAGTCATGCCCTCATTGGGTTTCTGTCGACCTGCTTCCATAAATATTGTTTGGGAGACTCGATTCGCATGGTAGTATCAGTAAAGAAAGAGGCAAACCTGGATTGTCAATGTGATCGGATTTTGGTGGTGGTTAAAAGGCAGGGCCCCGGGCCGTTCTCATAGGTTGCGAAGTCCCCGAACGACTGATGGGATCTGCTCTAGATGGTGGGGCAGACGGAATGAAGATGGTTGAGTTCGTCTTGGCTTCCTTGATTTTTCAGACTTTCAATGCAGCAAGGAATTGAGGAATTGATCGTCGACACTGCGTAAAAGTGCGAACTCATCGTCAACGTTCTCGATTTGGTCATTGCTATCGATCTAGGGACCTTCAGACAACACTGGATTTGACCGCATCGAGGGTTTTGTACGTTTTCCATCGCAGTAGATCACGAATGATCTTTTTCTCGGGTTCCTAGCAATTTCTGTCACATAACGAATGTAAAAAGAATACCCACTTGTGTCCCAGTGGGTGTAGTAGTCGGGGGAATAAAACCCCAATAAGTCGTCGCTAAGCTGTCTGAGAGGGTACTAGATCGCCGGAGCGTCAGATCTGGGGTATCAGCAACTCGAAATAGAGATCTTTTTTTCCTCTTGCGTAGCCAATCGAGTTGGCTTTCGTACTAATGCTGCAATTTATATATGGTTTACCCACTTAGAGCCTACGAATCGGGCCTGGTCCCGGAGAGACGCCTATAATGGGCAACCAACACCCGATTCTTGCGCGTCGATCAACTTACCTTTGCATGTATCCTGCGAGAGAAGAGAAAACAATGCAATGCAAGCCCGACCTCGTTAGCCGGGGCCGGATTTACTTACAAGGGTCTTGCGGTATTTAACTAGACTTTTATCGCAGGTATTCAAGGAGGGGGAACATTTCTCTCGCAATTATTCGTCACGAGACGATTCCCCGAAGCTGCGAAATAATCCCAATACGTGCCCTTAAAAGATTCCGACTTGAGCAGGATGGCAACTGTTGACGCAGATCCTATCGTCGCTCCTGATGAGAATGTTTGTTTATCACATTACAGCAATACCATCATGGTACTAACTTTTAGTAAAGCTCGTCGATGATACGGATTCTTCGCTTGGTCAAGTATGAATACACTCTTACTCATTAATTCCCAAAGAGATTACAACTATTAATACGACTCATGGTGACTAGGACGCCTCATCGTCAACTGAAAGTTTGAGAAGCTCTATTCTCGATTACCGTCAGGAGAATGGGAGGACGTATCACAGATACAAGGACGGCAGTAGGTTCATTCAGCTTTTGGACAAATTCTCATTAGTGCTGGCAAGCTAACGAATAATCTTACACATAATAGAATATAACCTTCCGAATGATGACCAAGAAAACGAAAGACTAGGTATAGCTGTTCGTCTCGGCCACTATCGCAGAGTTCTTGCTCAAACCATACAGATCTCCAGCACAACTTATGTCTTTTAACCTTCGACAACAAGCTGGGCCTAAGCCCTCCGAACCTCCGTGATTCAAAAGTCAAACGTGTTCTTGACTTGGGCACTGGCACAGGAGTTTGGGCAATTGACTTCGGCGATGAGCATCCTGAAGCGAAGGTCCAATGAGTTATCTTTAAGCTGAAGGTTCACGACTAATGGGGGATGTAGGTCATCGGAGTTGATTTGTCGCCTACTCAACCAAGCTTGTATGCGTCGTGTTGTTCCGTTTAGCTGCAGCCGTATCTGACAGTGACAGCATCCCCCCCAATGTCCAATTCGAGATCGACGACATCGACGAGGAATGGACTTACGCTGAACCATTCGATTACATACACAGCAGATTCATGAACTTTAGCGTTCAAAACTGGACAGCTTACCTTGAAAAGATCTTCAAGTAAGACTAATATCCCCGGTCAAAGTGCGAGATGATCCTGACTACCTAGGAATCTTGCACCAGGTGGTTACGTTGAGCTGCAGGAGGTGGACGTTATGATGGGATGCGATGACGGAACACTAACCGAAGATCACACACTCTTCAAATGGTGTAACCTTCTGGATGAAGCAGCTGTGAAATTGCAGCGGTCTTTCGAAAGGACCAACAGGTTTAAGGATATTATGGCCGAGGCTGGGTTTGTGGACGTGGTTGAGACCCGGTTCAAATGGCCAACTAATCGCTGGCCAATGGAGCAGAAGTACAAGGAACTCGGCGCTTGGAATAACGAGAATGCAAGCCTTGCTTTAGAGGCACTAACAATGGCGCCTTTCACGAGGAGTCTTGGCTGGAGTCGTGAGGAGGTCGAGATCTTTTTGGTTGATCTGAGAAGGGACTTCAACGATCGGAAGATCCACGCCTATTGGCCAATGTATGGGCCCCAAGTTTCACTCTAGTATTGTGTGCTAATTTATCTCTAGCTGCTCAGTGTATGGCAGAAAGCCCGAGGCTTAATGTCTTGATCTTGGAATAATCTACCTTTTGTCAAGTAGTGAAAGTGGAAGAGGAATTTGGTCGGTACGCTTGCACGCGTTGAAGCAATCTCACCTGTAGTTTATGACAGGTAGCTTGACGAAATCATGAGTAATGCCATATGTGCTTCTTTAATAGCGTCTTCTTATAGTGGATGAGACCATTAGTTGTAAAACCTAGCACTAAACTTACTAACATCTAGGCAATGGAATCATATCTTTAGTGTGCGAGTTTCTTGACATGGGTGACCTATTCAAAGCCAAAGTAGACTCAGAAAGCGATGTAAGGGGTTATGATCAAGTCATAGTTCGCTGGACCTCTAAGCTCGTATGACATTGCTCCTGGATATGAACCATGTGGTGAGCTGTAGCGTTTAGTGATTTAGAATGCTGATAATCGTTGCGTCACACCTTTTGGCCTGTGAATCGCCGTCCTCGATCATCACCAAGATCAGGATAGAACTTGGACTCGCTCTCTTTAGGCAGCACAATTACAGCCCTCTGGTACGGGCCTTACTTACCCCTAAAATAGAAACCCATGTACCAATTCGGACTATCAAACATGACTAGATTCTAAACAACCGGTATATTCTCGAATCTTTTATGAGGTGGTTGCGTGGAGAAGGCGCCTGTGCTGCCGTCTATGAATGGGGAGACCGCTGTTAGCGTCACAGCGCATATTGCAGTGACTGCACTAACACCCTAATTAATATCCGTCATCGGCCCCACCCAAGCTCGATCCCTCTGCAACTCCACTTCCATCCCATCTCCCATCTCCACGCCACCAAAGCCTCTACCTCAGAGGCGCTCGCAACATCCTTATCATCGTCACCGCCACGTCGCTTCAACCTGCAACATGCGCAGGCCCGCTGCTTGAGCCGAGCCCCGATGGCGTCCCAAGCGACGCTGACTCTCTCCAACCATGTATAATCGCGACTCCAAGATCATGCGCAAGCTCCTCGGCAAAGCCGCGCCCGAGACCACCGACCCGAACAACCTCTCCCTCACCCGCCCGCCCGCGTCCTCCGTCACCGCCACCTACCGCCCGTCCAAGTCCCAGGATGGCGTGTATCGCGCTGGCGTCCCCATCCTCAGCTTCGATGTCTCCTCCGATCGCCGCGCCGCTGTGCTGGGCGGGGCGCATATCCTCAAGACGGTGGTACTCGACGACCCCCAGAACTTCAACTTCAACTTCAACTTCCACGAGGGGGTCGACCTGAGGGCCGTCATCACCGCGCAGACCTCGGGCCACAAGGGAAACTCGACGGCCGACCAGCTCAGCATTCGCGACGTCAAGTGGCACGGCGGCTCGACCATCTTCACGGCCTGTGCTAACGGCAAGATCTTCACCTACGATGTCGCCCGCGTCGGGTCTGGGGCGGCCGAGCCACTGGAGTACATACAAATACAGGAGGATTCCCGACAAATCACCACGCTAGACGTCAACCCGCATCTCAAGAGCTGGCTTCTCTCCGGCAGTCAGGATGGAATAGCCCGCGTCTTTGATACCTCGGCTCCTCAGCAAGGCCGCTCAGGCGGAGTGACCTTTCGACAGCGCTTCGCGCCCCTCAAATGCATCGATCCGATCAGACAGGTGAAATGGTCGCCAAAAGTTGGACACGAGATGGCTTGCTGCACCGAAGGGGGAGTGGTGTTGAAGTGGGACGCTCGACAGCCTGCCAGGCCGCTATTAAGGATCAACGCCCACGAAAAAGCATGCGCTTCCATTTCGTGGCATCCAGATGGAACCCACCTCATCAGCGCTGGCTGGGATACTAAGCTTCACGTGTGGGACCTTGGGACCACCGCTGACAAGCGCCAGAAGCCGAAATACACAGTCTCAACGCCTGCGCCCGTCTTCGCCGTTGCTTGGAGGCCAGGTCTATGGTCGGCCACAGCTCAGAGCAAACGCGTCGCACAGGTCGCCGTTTCATACGATGACAGTAGTTCTCGACGGTATGGAACGTCGGCTGTGCATATCTGGGACCTCGCGCGGCCTACGATGCCCTACAAGGAGATAGAACGGTTCGAATCTTCACCGGCCGCCTTACTTTGGCAGGATCAAGACATGTTGTGGACGGTGGGTCAGGATGGCCTTTTTACCCAATGCGATGTTGCCTTTGCGCCCAAAGTCATCGATCGCCAATCCACGTCGTCTATGGCTTTCTCTCCTACCGGCGATGTTCTCATGTTCCTAGACGAACGACCGAATTCCCAACGGCCGCGCCCTCCTGGCAGTCACCATGCCGACATAGTTCCCCGAAGCGCGTATGGGCCAAGCCCGAATGCGCCAATGTTGAGTATCAGCAGAAGCGATTCCGAGGAGGATGTTGTGGGCAGTTTCCTCGGCCCCCGGCGGCGACTCAGTCGCAAGCGCGCACCCAGCGGGAGATCAGGTCCTCCAATGAGCACTACCCCTCCGTCCAGTTCGGGCGTACCTGATGACCATAAACTGCTGGGACTCGATCAGGCCATTAAGGTGACTGGGATCTTCAAGTCGCAGCAAACAATGGCATCGGGGCATGTCCCAACCACGAGGACGACACAGGTTTATCAGTATCTGTCCACCATCTACCTCGAAACGCTCCAACGCGAGCTTCCATACGTTAAGGACGGCGAGTCGCTTAGCAAACGAGTCGCTACCATTATGGAGCAGTACGCCCACGCAGCTGAGAGTGTCAGTCTCTTCCGACTTTCTCAGACGTGGCGCATTCTGTCCTACGCTGTCGGGCTGCTTCTCGAGAGGCGTGCCCAATATCACCTCGAAGTCCGTCTCGGCCAATTCCAAAAGGCCAAGATGGACGAGAAGAAGGGCAGTGGCAGGTTGAAGCCAGTCGACCTTTATTCCTCTGCTCGAAGTTATGGTGAGGAGACCCCGAGGCGACTGTCTGCTCAAACAGTTGTACCTATAGGCCGGTCTTTGTCTAGTCGATCACTTTTGTCTCAAGGGATCGAGAGTACTTCCAACGTTCCCACCCCGCTTGCGCGACCCGTGGACGCCAACGGAAGCAACATCTACGACCACTCACAGCAGATCGGGAAGAAACTGGCGGCAGTGATGGAGCCTGACGAGCTTAACTTGGGACCTGCGGTGCATGATCATCTCGACGACACCCCGAGGAAGCGTCTTGACTCTGTTCCCCTCTCCGAAGTGAGCCATGATAGTGAGCGCTCGCACATCTCCAGCACTGAAGGTTACGACTTCTACGATGCGGATGCATTGGTCCAGGCTATGGATGTCCCGATGCCCCAGAAGAAGGAGCCGTTAACCCTCGGCTATCCCGGCCCCCAAAGTGCTGACATGAGGAAAGTCGTTAGGCACGATTCCGATGAAAGTTTTGTTCAGATGTTCTCCACCTCGGATGCCGCCAAAAAGGCCCCGATTGCCTCCATGCCCAACGGAGCCGAAGCGGGAACTTGGAAGTCGAGCCTGGCCAGGCATGCGTCCGACATGTCAACCCGGAGTCAGGAATATCAGAGCCGGATCCGCGGGGAAGAGATTAAACCCGAAGAGCCCAAGGACTTGCCGGGGCATGGCAAAAAGTCCCGCGCAGCGGAATCTCCAGAGGAAGTGTTTCTGATTTCACAGACCACAATGGGAACCGATGACAGCTACCCATCGCAGACGTCAGAGCCCTCACAGGAGGATGAAGCGCATATCTCACCGAAGACGGATGCCCAGCCACCAACACTACAACCGCTGACAGCAGAACAGCCAAAACAAGACCAGCAACAGCAACAACAACATCAACAACAACAACAACAACAACAGCAGCCACTTATCCTGGCGCCAGCGAATCTACCCCTCCGCACTCCTAGTCCGCTCAAAACACCCTCGCCAGCTCGGCAAGACGTTCGGCCATATATCCTCGAGACCGATTATCTGCCCTGGGAAGAGGATCCCCCTTATCCACACCCAACTGTTGCTGACGGAGCAACGCCCATGATTTCACCCCTAGACCCATACTCCCTCATCACGAGAGCGCTGGACTACGAGTCCCGGAGTTCTGCGCTCAACGCTTCGGCAATCATTCTGCTACTAAAGCCTCTTGTGCCAGACTACATCATTGACTACCATCAGGCCAGCGCCATCCTCCGCCAGCACCACTCGCGTCTCATGCGCATGAGTCTCTTCATTGAGGCTTCGCTGCTCCGCAACGTCTGCATCCGCGGCTGGCCCAAGGGACTACCGGACTGGGGTGAGAACTACGCGGCCATCTTCACGCCCGCCCAGCAAGGCGGCAAAGTGGGCTTTTTCTGCTCTTCCTGCCGGAAGCCTAGGGAGATCGATCCTAAGAAAGGCAAGGCAGCCATCTGGACCTGCGAGCGTTGCCGCAAGGCCATGGCCCCTTGCGCCGTCTGTGGACACAGGGATCCCTTGCAAGCTAGCCATGTTCCCGCAGAGATCGCCCAGACGCTCGACGCCTCGAGTGTGTGGCTATCAGAGTGGTGGTATTGTCCCGGCTGCGCCCACGGCGGCCACGCTTCCTGCCTCCAAGCCTGGCACGGCACCCTCGACGTCCCGGACACTACCAACGGATCGACCACCTACAGCGACGGCTGCTGTCCGCTGGACGGTTGCGGCCACGCCTGCCTCCCCGGAAAATACAGGGCCGAGACAACAACAGCCCGCTCCGACGAGCTCGGCCGCGCCACAGTCGAGAAGACGCGCGCCCGCGAGGACCGCACCAACAACAGCAGCCGACGATCCAGCCCGCGGCCCGGCCTCGACCGGGCCGTCAAGAGCGACAGCAACGACATCCCGCAAAGCCGGGCGGTCGGCATGGCGCGCGAGGCGCTGAACAAGGGCGGCGGCGGGATCCTGAGCTCCAGCCCGGGGCGGTCTCTCATCACTGGAGAGCGGGAGAGGCGCAAGAGCGTCAAGTTCGCGGGTCCTGAGAAGTGAACATCATTTTCGCATCTATTTCTTCGCATTTTCTTTTGGAGGGTTACGCACGGCGCACGGTTGGATCTTTGTTATTCTCACGTGTACGGGATAGGTAGGATACCTTGACTCTAGAAATGAATATTCAGCATAATACGAAAACCGTTTTGAGACTCGAGGCATGAGTCTAACTTCAGGCCTTGTAACTTTGCTTCTGGTGATGTGCTTGACACAAAACGATGCGATGAAGGAACCGCTGATCTCCTATACTCCTCCCCCTGAGCCATCTCAAGATAGAACGTATACGCCAATCAACCCCAATGCAAAAACGCCACGCCACGTTTTTTTTTATTTGGAAACATTCTCCCTCAATCCCTTGGTCCTGAGCGTGAATTTGGTATCGCCTTCTTCAAACGGTAGCGAAACGACATCACCCAAGCTCTCCACCACATTATCTGGCGTCCCATCACCATTACTCTTCATAAGCTTCCTAAGCGCATCTCCGTGCTGATTCATCATCTCGCTGTCGACACTCCCCCGTCGGCTTCCGGCAGTGCTACTTCCGTCTCCGTCGACTTGGGTGGATATAGTGGACATCCTGCCCTTGAGTCTGCCGGCCCAAAGTCCTCGAACGCCGCCCTTTTTGCGCTCCGGTACATCTTCTGTGCCGGCGCTGCAGACATAGAGCAAGTACTTGAGGTTGGGGAGAGAGTGCCGGATATCGACGACCTTGAGGCCTTGGGATGAGCAGAGAGCTTCGATGTTCTTGTTGAGGAGGAACCAGCCGTATTCGAAACGCCATTGGCCGACTGTGGACCCTCCTCGAGGGAGATATAGTGGGAACTCCCGTCGTGAGACTGTCTTTTCGGAAAGTTGGGAGATGTCGTCGCGGGCATATGAGCGGGACCCGAACGCATCAAGGGGATATGGTAGGGGGTGTGCGAGATAAAATTGCAGGTGGCGTGTTAATAGAGACACGAACCCGAGCCCGGCAGAAAGAACGTCCTCGGGTATTTGCCTCGCGGTCACGGCATCGTAGGTCGAGTTTGGAAGGGGAATGTTACAAATCTGGAACGACAAGGGTGGAGCGTTGAGAATCGGCGTGATGGGGAAGATGTCGGCGAGGTCTGAGCATATGCGACGGCGTTGCCCTCGTATCTGCCGCTCTGTCGACTCGAGAAGCTGCTTTGATGTTCGTAGTTGTTCCTCGTTGTTCGCAATATCCTCCTCCGCCTTGGCCTGAACTGCCCTGCCGTCGGCAATGGCTGCTCTCCGGCTCCTCAGTGATTCTCGGAGATCGTCTCGATGCTTCTCTGCAAGTCGGTTCGCTCGACGTTGCGCCGCGACATGTTTCTCTGCTAAGGTGACAGCCTCCTCGGCGGTTGCCGAAGTATCCACGGGGCTCTGCTCCAAAATCTGATTGATCTCATCCATAATGCGTTGTTGAGTTTCCATGGCATCCTCGATGGAGCTCTCGAGGTTGGCTAGCTTCATGAGTGCATTGTAGGACGAAGTCGCAATTGTCGGGGCTTGCTTGGGTTCGGATATTCGGTTGGGGAAGTCGAGAGAGTAGATTCCATCCTCGAGGTGGAAGACGAGAGCATTCGGGGGGAATCCCCTATCCATGAGGGTGCTAACGAAGTTGAGGCGTCGCAGGTCGATCAACTCTTCCAACAAGAAAAGCCAAGAATCGTGTTTCGGTCGTTTCGCCCACATCCGGATGGTCAGGATGCATGACCTCGAAATGGTCGGTTCGGAGTCACCTAGATTAAAAAACTGGAAGTTGAAGTTCTTGGGTGCGATTAGATTCAGGCTTGGCAAGGGCAGGTGTCGCATCTTTGCTTACTGCCGACCTCTCCCGGACCTCGCTCACGTAGACGGGATCGGCGCACCCGTTGACGTGCAGCGTGTAGAAGACATCGCCAACAGCATCCTCGACCAATGCCTCGAGCTTCTTCTGCCTCGCGACGGGGTTCGCGTGCGCCAAGCTCAAGCTCGTCCTCCGGACATTCTGCGGACGCACGGGATCGGGGAGCAGGCTGCCGTTCCTGAGGTTCTCGGACGATCGCGACGGGTGCAATTGGGTCGACTCCCTCAAGACCTGGAGCTTCTTGGGACTCCGGTTGAGATCAGCATCGTCGGTGGTGCGCAGATTGGTGGGCGCAAAGGACAGGTTCCGCAGCCAGACGCCGCGGAGGTGTCGCAGCTTGCGGTTCTGGGCGAGGAGGCGTGGGCGACGGGGTTCGGCGAGCGACGACATGGCGTGGGCATGCTGCACCGTGCGCAGCTGAAGGCGACGGCAACTATAACATTGAAGGAGAAGCGAAAGAAAATAGAGCTACTGCGGCGATGACGTTGGGGTTTTTGGTGTTGGAGAGCTCGGGGGAGAGAAGAACACGGTGCAAAAAACATTGCAAACGGAGAGGGGCGGCGTCGTCATGGCAAGCTCGGAGCTTAATCCATAGAGTGAAGTCACGCTGCAACCGCGACTGCATGTGGGTGGAGGGTGTGCTAAGCCGCGATAGTTGCATGTCTGTTTTAGTGATAACTGCTCATTCTCCTCCCTGATCCACCGCCATCGTCCTCTCATTCCCACGATAGCCTCAATATCTTGCGATTGCGGGGAAAGAATCAACACGGGATTGTTTCTGTTTCTCCTGTTTCACGCACATGGCTCGTCGTGGCTGCTGCCACCCGTGCCTTACTAGCCTACAGTCTTAGGTCGTTGAGGTTCTCCGTCTGTTCGAGGAGGTGCACCAGTGGTAGGAACAGTTTCTCCCCTTCGCCCTGTGGCTGGGAATGGAGAATCTGCTTCAGGTCTTCCCATGTTTTCCAATGCCATCCCTCGCACTTTTCCGGCTCCAGCACCTGGGAAGAGTCAGCTCAGTTCATATTCCGACCTCGGTTACTTGACGCACCTGGGGCTCGGCCGCCTTATCCTCCATCTCGCAGTGCACAAACAGCGTGATGTAGTGCTTTCCAGCCTCCTCAAAGACATCGTTTGTCACGGCCACAATCTTGACGCCTTGGACTTTGAGGCCCGTCTCCTCCAGCACCTCCCGCTCGGCGCAGACCAGCACGCTCTCGCCATGCTCCAGATGGCCTCCCGGTAATTGCAATGTTCCTGATTCAATCAGCGACACTTTCTTTCCTGCTCAAGATATAGTTGAGGGTTGAGTGTTACCCGGACCGTGACTCCCCATGCGCTTCCCTGTGACAAACTTGTCATCCGGGCCATAGATGATGGCGGCGACTCCAACCCGAGGATGAGGTAACTCCGAAGCCATTGTACGTCTGAATGTGACTTAGGGATATTTTTCTTTCTTTCTTCAAAGTGGAAATCGAGTTTCGGACACAGTTATCCAGTGCCAAAGAAGCGAGCGCTGTTGTGATGGTGGTATATGTAGGGGAGACGAGTGAATTTCACGAACGATAAGCTCGCTGGCTGACTCATTTGAGGCTATGTTATTTAGGCTTCTCAGGACCACACAGCCCTGCAGTATTTTTACACTTACAACACGTTGAAAATGAGCGACATTCAGCCTTGCGAGAACAAAGGGCGCACGAAATATACTAATTCACATCACAACTTATTTTAGCTTCACCATGGTGTGCACCATTGAGGATTAAGGTGCACTAACTTTGCCACATCTTCTGAGGACGTAAGGAAGCACCCAGCTCGTAGCACATTTATACAATTTACTACTTCATGGCATATTTCCACCACGGATGTGCTATATATATTGGAACCAATGGTGCAAAGTGCCGTCTCCTTGCACGACGATAGCATATAGCCCAGCCACGCAACCATTTTCCAGTGGCAACAGCTTTTTGGCTATTCGTTCTCTGAAGCAGAACGGAAGATTTTAAGGAACATTTGACGATTGTGCCCAAGCTGTTAAAGGCACTGACAGCTCAGGGGGCTCAGCAACCTTCTGCGAGATTGATGCTCCCACGAAAGCAAAGATCGAGACGTCCATATGCTTCAGTGACTTTCACCCCACCTTTATTCGGTACTCCAAGGCTTCCAAGGACCTGTCGTCAACGTCACGGGCCCCAGTGCTAGGCATCGACTCAACTATGCCCCAATATCGCTCCAATACAGCCACGTCAACACCATCACCATCGCAAGACCAGTTCCCCGTCTGGTACTTCTTCTATGGTACACTCACAGACAGTAATGTTCTTGTGCGTGTGTTCGGCGACGATCAACAGCAACAACCACCAGCTTATTATTATCAGGATGCTGCTGTTC
>QGQB01000304.1:0-17307 GCA_003385265.1 Neonectria hederae
GCCCCTTGCTCGATACGGAGGTGGAGGCTTACGACAGTCAAAGGGATACTTGTACGATGACAGTGACAGCCGAAATCCTGAAAACGATCATCTAGCGATGGAGGGGGTTTGAGGGGGTTGCACTCTGCAGGGAGGCGAACTACTTGCGGTCTCCTGCACATAAAAAAAAAAACACCCGCTTATCGCCCCTCGCGTCTGGAATCGAGGTTGGTACGGAACGACGAACTTCCTCGGTGAGCAGGCTGCGCCACCATCGGTCACGCATCGGCAGTTCGGTTGTGTTTTCCTTGGTGATCGATTGATAAGGGGGCAAAGGCGCGCGGAAACCACGGGTACCAGGTCGAGGGGATCTACAGTCGATGGCATTTGCAAATACATTCCATCAGACCGACGAAACGGTCGGTCCATAAGTACAGGGATTGTCCACGGCAGCGAAGCGAAGTCACAGCACCGTCTATTCGGTGGCGATGCAGACGGGGAGCCGCAGCGTCGGGGCTCGATGGATGCAATAATGTGGAGGTGACCTATTGAGATGGCACAGGTAACTGAGATGGCAGAGTTATTAGTTAATTGACATGGCAAAGTTGACCGAAATGGCACAGTTAGCTGAATGGCACATGTACTAATTGAGATGGACGCGGCCAACCAAGATGCACACAGTCAACCAAGATGAACACAGTGACAGCCACGGCCAATTAACAGCTAAACAGGACAGCGTCACACGGAAAGAAAAATATGGAGCTTGCTGGAGCTTTTCGAACTCCTCTACCAACCATCAACATCCGCCTTTTCTTGCCTGTGCATGTGTTACGTACGCAGCACGTTAATAAGATGCAACTAAAATAAGTTAGGGGTCCATCCCACTAATAAGGCCTTCCCCCCCCCCCGGCCCAGCGCGTAGCCGACCTGGGCCAAAGCCTGGATCAAAGCCTGGACCGCTATAATGTCTCCACTGGAAGCCTCCCGACTGCAAAAGATCTCTCTACCACTCACAGCCCGGTTTCGTTTCGCCGCCTGAAACTCTCACCGTTGCGACCCGCGACAGGAGACGTTTTGACGCCCAGCGCGCTCCCTTTGTCGCACGATTCCTCTTTTTTTTTCCCCTCCCGCTCTTCTTCTCCTTCTCCTTCCTGTTCCTCCCTGTTGACGGCTCTGGTACTTGCCATATTTTCAAGCATATTGCTTCTATTTTTTTTCGCCATCTACTCCTTTTCCCGCTCGCTCCTTAGCATCTCGTGCACTTCAGCTGGTCTGTTGCCTGAGCTTCATTAATACTCCATCACACCACGCCACATCGTACCGCACTCCCACCAGCCGACTCCATCTTCTGCATCTCGCCCAAGTCATACAAGCCCAACCCGAATCTGTATCTCGCCAATCTCACTGCCGACCGTTCTCACTCCACATTACCTCACCTCAATCAAGTGTCGCCTCACGATGAAGTCCACCATCTTCCTCGCCGTCCTCTCCACCGCCGTCTCCTGCGTGAGCGCTGGCATCGTCATCACGCCCATCTTTGGCAACCAGGTCGTCGAGAAGAGCAGCGGAGATTGTCCCTATGGTGTCATCACGCCCCAGGGCTGCGGGTAAGCTCTTCATCCTAGTGTTGAAGTTGATCAAGCATGGAAGCTAACGGATTGGACGCACCTTAGACCAAAGCGTGGTTGAACGCATGACATACATAGCCTCTTTTGACGTGTGATAGCGCACGCAGTTCAATGGCGCGGCGTTTGGATTTGAATACATATACGTGTGTACTCACTGGGTTTTCTTTTACTCGGGTCTTTTCTAGTGAAGTTGGGGAATTCAGTTCTTGGGATAGTTTGAGCAACAATCAACAAACCTTCACAAAAGCGACCCGATTCTTGAAATATCCATGTCTTCCTTGAATCGCGAAGATAGGGCCACAGACACAGCATCACGGTGGCGTTGAGTTTCTTGTGGAAAGAGACAAAAATGTGAAGAGTCCCAAGGTATAACCAGTCACAAGTGTAGTTACCGAAATGTTTGTTACGTGCGTAAATCAAGTCTCATTCTCGTAACTCCGGTCCGATGCGCTATTAAACCAATACACCGAGTCTATCTAAGAAACTAATATCTAAAATGCTTCATTTAACACCCCACATTTATATATAGTTCCGATCGGATCTTTGCCATCGGTTTACTCGTGGTAGACATCTAATCTTCGGATGTTGCTTCAGAGAATAAGGCCAACTTCTCGAATTCATAATGGTACTTCCAATTCGTATTGATGAAGTACCCAGATTCAGGACTTCCTGGAATCTGGAACATGGCTAGGATCATTTATAATGGATAAGAAAACGCCACCCCGGAGAATATACAGACGTATTTAGACATTCGTTGTCTTTCCTTCCTCTTGCTGCAGTGACTCGGTGGAGACCTTTCGGAATGCATTGTCTTGTAGACGCTTCGCAACGTTGCGGGTAAGGTACTTCTCAACGTTGGGCACAAGGCATGCAGCGCAGAGAAGGATACACGAAAAGGGGATAGTGGCGTAGAAGACGATGTGGAAGGAATTGGTGTACGCCTTGACCATAGCCGCTCCGACGGCCGCAACGACCTGGTCAGTGACGCCAGGGACGGTGGAGAAGTCGCCGGCTGTGATACCCGCGAACAACGCCGCGAGGGAGGAAGAAGGTAGGCCGGCTTCAGTCGCAGCGGGAGTGACATACTCGGGGATCTTCTTGGCGAGCTCGGTGTTGAGGACGGACACGTAGAGGGACTGCGCGACAGCACCGCCCAGAGCACGGATGGAGCCGAGGACACCCGTAGCCAAGCCGATATCCTGAGCACCCCAAAGAAGCGTCACACCAGGGACGGCCACGTTCTCGATGTATCCGACGGCGGTGCAAGCAATGGTGCCGAAGGCGATGGTGGCCGCCCAGCGGTCCTTGTCCAATGAGCTCATGGCGGTGACGAAGGAGAAGACAATGACGGCTGCGCCGATACACTGGAACTTCAGCTTGGGAACGTAGGAGATGGCGATGCCGGAGAGAGCCTGGCCGAGCAGGACGCCGCCGCCGACAACAGAGCTCTGCCATCCGATCTTGATGGAATCGGTCGTGTAGATGGTCGAGATGATGGTGGGCCAGAGAACAGTGAGGGAGTAGTACACGATAGAAGCGACGGTGGCGATGGCGACGATGGCGACGAAGCCGATGTTCTTGAAGACGCGGGGAGGCATAAGAGGCTGGACCTTGCAGAAGAAGCCCTCTATGTTGGTGATCAGTTGCTGAGATACTCGCAGATAGTAGTGGGGAGACCATATAGATAGGGATACATACCATAGATAAAGAAGGCAATGACGGTAACAATACCAATGATGAGGGTGCACAGAACCTCGGCGCTCTTCCAGGGGTACGAGGTGCCGCCCCAGGAGAGACCGATGAGGAACAAAACACAGCCGGCGAGGAAGAGGAAGATTCCAACCCAGTCGAGCTCCTTGGTCTGCTGCATACGGGTCTTTCCGACGTGGAGCTGAGAGAAGGTGGGCGGGTGGTAGAGAAACTGGTACAGGGCAAGGGTGATGACGCTCAGGATGATACCGATGTAGTAGCTCCAGCGCCAGCCCTCGGCCGTGTTCTCGATGAGGCTGCGGGCGATGATGGGGCCGAAGACGGCGAAGGGCATCGAGGACATGAAGACGAAGCCGATGATGGGCCCGCGGTGCTTGTTTGGTACCAGCTCGCCGAGTACGATGCCGAACGAGAGCTGGCCGGCCGCCGCGATGCCGTTGCAGCCGTTAGAGGCGATCAACATCCCGACGCTCTTGGCCGTGGCGCCGAGGATACATCCGATGAGGCCGAGGCCGGTCGTGCCCAGGACCATCCACTTGCGGCCGTAGAGATCTGAGAGGCGGCCGACTAGCAGGAAGCCGATGGAGGAGCCCATGGTCCAGATGGTGGCGACCCAGTTGATGTCGGGTGAAGGTCCAATATCCGCGTTAATAAGTGTCCTAGACGGGGTTCCATGTTAGTCTCCGTTTCATCTGCGAGATACAAAACAAGTAAGAGATACATACAAAGTGTTAGCAGGGAGCACCCAGCCCAAGTAGGCGATGATACTAGCAAGACATTGAGCCTATTCGTGGTGGTTAGTTTCCAGCAACATCGTCCATCCAAATGAGGGCAAAACGAACAGCGAGAGTACCGATAAACTGAGGGCTCTTGTAGTAGCCCACAGGCATATCCTCGAAGTCGCCACCGAGGGCGTGCTTGTCGACATACTCGACAGTGCCGTCGGCGTAGACGACCTTCTCCGTATCAGTGGGAGTGTGGGACGAGCGAGGAGTGCTGGGCTCCTCATTCTTCAGCGTTTCCACCGGCTGCCGCTTTTCGATCCGGCCCTCGGCCGACCGCACACTGTTCCTGTCTGACATGTCAGGCCAGGAGGTTTTGTCTTTTCCGGTGCCCTTGAGTGGTGAACCTGGTCCTAGTAGCCCAACGACGCCAGGTCTGATGGCTTTGTGCTAGAATCGGGTGCGGTTCAGGATGGGACAACTCCGTGCAAAGGGAGACGAGGTTGAACGAGAGTGGGAGTGAAATTCCTTGACGAACGGGCCTGAAGAAGAGTCTGAAGGGGCCAATCCAGTCGGTTTATGTAGTGTATGCGGGCGAGGAATCATTCGGGGTTGAGAATGGAGAGACTCCACCACCAAGACAGGCTGATCCGGCAAGATACGAAACTCACTTACAGCATCGGCATCCCTAAAGGGCTTTCCCTCCCGATATTGCCTGGCTACCGACCTGGTTCCCCGTCCTAGCAGGTTGATGGCGGATCCAAGAATACCTTGAACACACAGTGGATGGCCCATTCGCACCGTGCTACTATTTAGCCGTGGGGCCGTGCCTCCCAGAGCATCGCTTCGACGCAATCCCCCAGTCTCCAGGAATCCGGGGCCCTGAAAGCCACACCTAGTTCTCTGTAACTACATTGACTACCTCATAGGTCTGATGTGAGAGGGAGGAAAAGGGGAGCCTGGGCCGGACAGGGTTCGTCCGTGGTGGAGACGGCGCCCCACGACGACGGCCCGCCTGACATTGGACATACAGCAAAGGTACGTAAGGTAGAATTCTGTCAAGTACGTACTGGCCATTCAGGAAAGGCAGTTCCTGGAGGCACGCGAGCAAGGAGATGGTTGACAAGGGGCGATACACGACACGACGACGACAAGGTCGAAGCGATGGGAGTGATGCACGTTACTTACATGGATGGACAGTGAGGACAGACCACGAGTCAATGCCAGGGCCAGCCAGCGAGGGAGGCAGAGTTATCCGCGATCTAGAGTGTTTCTATGCATACATGCCTCCGCCAAGCTGTCCATCTCAGCCTCTCAGCCTCTCAGCCTCTCAGCCTCTCAGCCTCTATCAAAACCTACGTCGTTGTTTCTATGGCTGGAGTGAGACTGAGAAGCAACTACGCCTCATCCTCATCCTCATCCTCAGCATAACACAGCACGCACACATGGACATTCTCCACGTCACAAGAAAGAACAACCAACAGTCCGTCCACGCCAACAGCAGCAATCCACGATGAATCGGACGCCTTTCCTCCGAGCTGTGGCCGATTGGGAGGGGGTGGAAAACATGACTCAGTTGACGTGGTGCTTTCGCAGATATATGAGCCGAGAGACTCGCAAAACACCAGACATGCTTGATCCTATTGGGACGCAGGATGCAAACTAGAGCAGCCGCGATATCAAGGGTCCGGCAGCTTGCCTTGAGAACGAGGTGATGTGACAGGGGAGGGAAGAGATCGTCACCTTGTTCCGACAAGGAAGGCCGTCGTTGAACCAACAGCTCTTTCAGCCAGCCTAAAACTATAGTCATCCCCCNNCCCCCCCCCCCCCCCCTACAGCTTCTGCCATGCCTAATCTCGGTGCGCTTCACCACTCAGCAGCCGTCGTTCGGCCTCAATTTGCTGTGGACAACTTGGGACCAAGACTGGGTGGGTTAAGCGTCTGCGGCCCGGCCTGGCAGGGCTCTTCGTAAGGGATATGCTCGGCAGCCATGGATATCAATACCCGGGCCACGGCCTAGCATGGATAGGCTGGTCTCTGGTCCCCCGGCACTTGCCATCCCCGTTCGATGAGGAAAACCCCCTTGCAAGCTGGACTGCCAGAAACGGGGACGTTGTAGTTCGAACGGAGTCGCAAAACCCCCAAGTTCAGTTGTGCAGCTGTCAGGACAAGATTAGTGCTCTTCTGGTAGAAATACTGTACGTAAAAAGAGAGCCCGTATGAGTCCATGTGGTAGAATACTGGTAATAATGCAACGTATTTGTTGGTCTGCTTGTTGGTCTGTTTGTTGGTTGACGAAAAAGCTGTTGGTTGACCCTGGGAACCAGGATCCGTGCCGTCCGGTTTCAGATGCGGGTCGGCGGGAACGCAGCTTGGCAACAGCGTGGACAGGACTCGTACTAGGTTCAAAGTTCGCCCTTTTAAATATTCATGTCTCATTTCCCTCTTTCGTCTCTATCTTGTCACCTAAAAAAAGAAAAGGGAAAGAACAAGGAAAAGGAATCGCCGACGGGCTGCTCAAGAACAGCCACCAAACCCACGTGACCCCCGTTCATTTTTGAAGACGGGAGGATCTCACGATAGCGGGCAGATCTCCCCGTCCCGTCCCTCTCCTCCTTTTTTCCATTCTCCATAGTCCCACTCCCCACAAAAACTTGACAATCTTGACTCCATCGCATCAAGCTGGGAGTGTCTAACTCAAGTCTCTCGCAGACTCGCATCGCCAGAGGAATAAGCCAAGATCCCTCACGCCATCTCTCCTCCAGGCTGCGATGCCCCTGGCCGCTCCCTGCTTGCCCTTGGTGGGTTAAATTTCGACGTGGACTGGGATCCATTTCATTCCTCGTCTCCTTCGCCTTTCTCGCGTTCTCTTTTCCTGTCCAATGGCCTCGCTGCGAGAATCCCTCAACCCATGTGGCAATCCGGGGGTCCTTGATGGCCATTAGTTGCGGGGGCTTTCCCTGGAGGATCACGGCTTCTAGACCAGTCAAACGTCGGTTCAGGGATTGCAATACCACCCATATTTCCCCCTGCAAACTCTGTCGGTGCGGGTTGGTTCCCAGGGTTATTCCGGTCGTGGCGACTCGCGCGTCAACATGCCTCCGGCTCTGGATTGGCTCATCTTGGTTCGCAGGGCCATCTCATTTCAGCACAGACTTGACTTGGTCTGCTCGGTCTCTGGTCTTGAACGATCCGATCGAGACTCACATTCTCAAGCGAGCTTTTAATCATCTTGGTTTTTTCCACGTTTCAACGCGCAGATCCTCCATCCTAGGTCGACAACCCACGACATCGTGTGTGGGGACCGTTTGCTATATCTGAATATCGGCTAGCGTAGCATCACACCGAACTGACTGCCGACAGTGTTGGCTCTCCAACCAACTACGGTTTCAAACTGTCCAACATGCCCTCTTGTGCCGGCGTTATCGAGCGGCATCGCTCGCTTCGCCCCAGTCGCCGCGCCGTTGCCCGTTTGCGGGCATGCATACATGCACATACAAGCATACTACTGCAAGCATACAAGCCATGTATCCAGGGGGCTCTGCTCTCGGCTTTCTTTCGCCAGGAAACCTTCTCGGCTGTTGTTTTTCCCACACCATGGCACGCAACCCTCAGACAAGGATTCCGCTTGCTGCAGAAAACTGCCCACAAGGGCCACCTTCACCGACATCCCAGCACCCGCGCTGTCAGGTCCAGAATAGTCCTTCCCGTCTCACCTCTCCGCCTCTATAACAGTCTAGTCCTGCGGGCCAGGCTGAGAGGCATTCCTCAGTCTCGCAGCGTGATTCCGTACACATGTCATGTCATGTCACCGGCTCTTTGCCAGAGTTGCAAGGTTACATCTATGAAGCATTCGTACCCTCGAGGGCCAAGGCCACATGCCAACAAGGTTGATGGGTTGGCCTCTTCTCGATCTCATTCTTGGGTCCGCCTTCAACGCCGCAAGACATACAATCCTCTACTTGTTAGAGTTCGTCGTCCATCGTGGAGTCCAATCCCAGGTCAGTCTATCTATCTAACATGTGCGCGCAAGCTTGTTCCTCGTATAAACGCATTATCTATGGGCTCTACGGAGTCTATGCATCCTGCAGGCGAATCATTAGTACGAATACAGCAATGCGACGTCTTTCGCATCACCTTGAAATAGTACTCCTATCTCGACTCGAACTTCTGGGTGTCCTCGTGAAGCTGGTATTATTACGGCAAAATTGGAGAGATACACGGAAATTCAATATCTGGCCGTCAACTTCCTCGGCCAGCTATCGGCAAATATCTCATAGCAGCGGCTAGAGCGCCTTATCGAGCATATTCTCGTCCGACCTAAGCAACTGCCATTTTGCCTGGTCTTAGCTTCAGCATCCATGTCATCCAGTTGGCTCTAGACCCAATGGTCCATGCCAGGTGGGTGAACCGTAAGCATCAGGCGAAAGTATACCTCCTGCAGATAGCCAAGACCGTCAAGTCGTGCCCGATCGCGAGAGAGGCAAGCATCCTTGCTCTGTGATGCTTGTTGGGCTTGACAAGGAATTGGGCCATACTACAGCATGCCTAGATAGCGCAGACTTGCCTCTGCTCCTCTGCTGATGCTCGTCCGTATTCCAGACGGAGCTGAAAGAATGCGTTTCATTACCCCACGAAGTAAATCAGTTTTCGAGCCATCTTCCTGCCTTAACTCCTCATTATCCAAGTATTCCAATCTCAATCGCCGACGACGACATACTCGTGATGCCTCATCACATCCTGTGCGGAACACAAACACTCTCCAACCTCAGTTGCTTACCCCATTGCCAAGCCCTTGTCCCAGCGAGACTTTACCTCTTACAGAGTTCATGCCGCCCGAGAGACCAGGTACCGGGAAACAAGAGGAAACCATGTCAACATGACTTTCGAGACACCACAACCAACAACGGTTGCAAGCCACCATGAATCGGAGGCTTTCTTTCTCGCAGTGGGAGACACTACCGGCACCGTTCAAATGCAACCAACCAACCCGTCGGCAATAACAATGGGACATATGAGCCCTGGGCATGGCCGCGGAAACTGGGCGTCAAGGGGAGGCGGACACTACGGCGGTACGGACATTGTAGGCCAAGCGAACGATCTGTAAACGGCCCTTATGATTCGGTTCAGTGACGAGCTTCCGGAAACAAAGGATTCACAGGCGCCCATGGATCGATGTAACATCAATATCTAGTAAGGGACATGCCACTGGTATATGGCGATATCCTCTCTGATAGGCACTCTTAACCTGCAGATGTTTATGGACGCGCAGAAAACTACATGTCGAGAGTAAGTCAAAAGAGTCATATCGAGAAGACTAATCGTACGAAAATGCAAGTTAAGCTGTCCATCCAGTTCCAGGGTTGGGCCGGGCGGACTGCCTCATGGATCGTGGCGCCACCTTTACACAGATAAACACCACCAGGTGATCCGTGAGACAAAAGTGTTAAACATCATCGCTTACGGGAATTGCCAAGGCGAACTATTGAAGTCAGTGCCCAGAAATATATATTGGGGTAGCATTGGCATCGGGTTGAGTGCGTGTTTGCTCACATTTCATTAATATTCTAGCACTATATCTTTCATTAATATATTGGATCGTCCAGGTAGGAATCCTACTTGATTTCCACTTACATAGACAACCAGGTCCTACGGAAGGACATGTCCAAATGAACTATCGTTCTCTGCATGAGTCCATCGGTCAGCGAGCAAGGGTTCTCTTCAGCATTCCCCGAGCATGGGAATTTCATGTCGTTGTTCTCGGATTTCGGGGCCCGGAATCTCTTCACATGGGTGTACGAAGTAATTTGAAACCTCTGAAAAGGGGGCATGTAGGTGTGGGCTCCAAGTTCTTCTCAATGCCTCATATTTTGCATGTGAAGACGTGACTCAAAGATCAGGCATTACGCTAACCAATTGTTATAGCAGGAAGAACTGGAGGATTCAGATTAAACTGAATTCTAGTCTCCGATAAAAAATAAAAAGCGGCAGCCAAATTTGTGCAGACTGATGAATCTTATCCGCGGTTAGTTGCATCAAGCAAATTCCTTCAAAGTTCGCTACCCTAGATATCCCACGAAAAACATCCAACACCCTTCAAGTCAAAAGCGACTTGAGAGTTAAGAAAGAAACACGCCCTTTCCTACATTAACCATGTCTAAGTGGTATGACTCTATTATTCGGTATGAGCCAAACCACATAATCGCAAATGACAATTTGTCGAGACACACGAACAAAAGCAAAGGAAGTGCTCCTACATCATACGGACTGTTCGAATTTATTATTTTGAGCATACGGTCATCGCAAGTCGTATTTGATTGCAGACCTACCACAGTCTATATTAAGCTCACATTTGAGCTGTCATTGTTCTCGAGGCATTAAATGCGCGCTTGCATCCGTAACTTGCGCCGGTCGGGTCCTCAATGGCCGGTTTCATCCGGTTTCACGGAGTTTGGAACCGCCACTGTCGCAGAGTATTGGCACGAGTGTGTGATCTTCGCAGCACGAAACTCGATGGAAAAGGAAAATAATTTAGGTCTGTCATTTCGGATGGGCCAGATTCGTTCTTCGTGACACCGAGTGTGAGACCTGACTAGCTCGAATTTTCACAACATCACAGGCACCAACCTTTCAAAGTAAATTAACAGAGCAAATAAATTTCTATACAAATCTGTGTCGCAGGCCCCTCAAGGAGAGAAAATCTACCCGTCGGTATCCCACGCAGACACAAACACCTAAATATCATGCGAGGCTGCCAACCTGACCAGCCTCGGACCCAGCCCCTATCTCCTGAGCCCAACAATTAGTACAAACCCGTGAACACGATAACCAAGGGCTTCTCGCGGTGATATGCACGTTGAGAAGCCTCCTAGTAAAGGTTCTTGACGTTCCGAGT
This sequence comes from Neonectria hederae, assembly GCA_003385265.1. NCBI lineage: Eukaryota > Fungi > Ascomycota > Sordariomycetes > Hypocreales > Nectriaceae > Neonectria > Neonectria hederae. The sequence goes on from QGQB01000304.1 coordinate 10,935, forward strand.
CGTGAAGGAAATGTGTATTTCCTCGCAGAGCCTTGCTATCGTCACCGATGTCTTAAGGCCTCCGGGGCTATGGCATCGACGAGCGTAGTAGCAAACATATGGCTCTTCTCTTGCAGCTTTATCTAGTTCCGGCCGCGTCCCCTGCTCCGGCCTCGTCCGCGCCCGAAGCCGTCTGGTTTCGATTAGTACTCTGTAGGCTGAGAGAGTTCGAGAACTGACTGTTGCCTCCGCCGAAGCCTCCGCCACCACCGGCGTTATTATTTCCACCGTTTTGTGCGTTGCCCTGCTGGCCGCCTTGAGCGGCATCACCCTGAGCGGCATCACCCTGAGCGGCATCGCCTTGAGCGGCATCGCCTTGCTGTGCGTTATTCTGGTTCTGGTTGCCACCCTGGTTCTGGTTGCCACCCTGGTTCTGGTTTCCACCCTGGTTGTTGTTGTTGTTGTTGCCGCCGTTGTTGCCGCCGCCGCCGCCGCCACCGCCACCGCCTCCACCGACAGTGATTCTGACACAATCATCCTGAGCACCTCGTTGAGCGACGGGCATCAGCACAGGTTGATGGTTTGACGCCGACGACATGGAGCAGATGCGGTAGTTGCCAGCAGGAAGGCCTCCGTCGACAGCAGCAGTAAGAAGTCCCTGGCCATTTCCATCGTCGTTGATGCCCTTGAAGAAAGCAAACTGCGTGGGGTCTAGGGCATTGGTCGGGTTCAGAGAGCCTCCGGTGTCTTGGACCGTGATGTGGGTATGACCGATGATCTGACCGTTGCCGTCAAGGTCTTGAGGAGCCGAGTAGTAGGTAGTTTGAGCATTCGTGAAGGAGCCAGCTGTCAAGCCGGACGTCTGAATGGAAATGTTGAAGTCCGTGTTGGCATCGATGTCGTCACCGTTCTGGGGGCTGGTGAAGACAGAAGAGACCATTTTGCTGGAACTGGGGATTTTGCCCATGGCTAATATAGTCAGTATGAGATCATGAAAATGGGGGTTTTAGGTTACTAACGAATTCCGTTGCAGGATCCTGCTTCGTTCTGCTCGCCATTGGTGAGAGTTTCGCCCGAGCAGAAGTTGATGAAGTTGGCATCGTCACTGGTGGCAAGTTAGTTGCTGTGCCTGTTTGACGAAGTGAGATACTTACGTTGCGGAGGCTGCTTGGCCATCTGCCGGTTGTTGGTTTCCATCTTGCTGGGAGCCGGTTTGGATGTTGTTCTGATCCAAAGTCGTCGCGCCAGCACCACCACCACCACCGCCGCCGCCATTGTTTTGGTTTTGGCCGTTGTTACCTCCACCCTGACCTCCGCCACCTCCACCTTGACCTCCACCGCCGCCGAATTGTCGTCGATGAAGGGCGCGAGAGAACGGAGACCGCTTGGAGGCGACAGCGGCGTCCGACAAGGCAGCCATGCCCAGAACGGCAACGAGAAGTCCTTTGACGTGCATGTTGACTGAGGTTGACCGAAAGAATCTCAGAGTTGTAGAAGAGAAGGTGAGAGAGTTGGCAAATCGTAAGGGTTGTTTGTGAATGCGAAAATGGGTGGTTCCAGACCGGGTTGAATAAGAAGGAGAACAGTGAAGAAAGGAATGGTCACAGACACAGGATCAACTGAATCTCAATGAAAGGAACGAATGTAGAAAAGAGACACACCGCCAGCGTTGATAAGAATAGAAGAGAAGGGAGCTGTCAACTGGAAACTGGAGGGTGTTTGGACGGGTTTAAAACATGACTGAAGAGCAGAGGAAAGCGGCGCCAAGATGCCGAGAAGATCCATTGCAAGGCCTTAGAGTGTCTCGGAGCACGCACATCACACGGGAGATAGCTCGGCGGAGGCAGGGGCCGAATCTAGGGTCGCATCTCGAGGGTTTGGGCGTCTCCGCGAAGTCGCAGAGACTGGATACCCGGAAACGGCTGGGAAGAGAGAAGGATGCAGTGGCAACTAGGGCCCCTTGACGGGAAGGCTCGGCGGCGAGGAGATCAAACTCGAAGAAGCGACATGAAGGCTGAGCATTGTTGGGACGGCGCCGCGAGGAGAACCAGGGTCGTCTGAAGAGGCGGCCATGCGAGACAGAGTCGGAACTTGCAGGTTAGGCTTGGGACGCCAGGGGGAGAGTCATGACAATGGTAGGCGTTAGGGCGATGGGAGTGTCAGCCAGCGTTGGTCCTAACAGGAGGTCACCCAGCACCATAGTCCATAGCACCAAGCCTAAGGGAACTAGATGCCCCAGTGCTACGACGTCAAAAACGGTGGTAGAGAGGCGGAGATGCGGCTCCAGACGTCGCAGCCAACCCGGCCTTGTAACCTCAGGCCCTCGTTCGGGCCTCCAGCGACCCGGCGGCGCAGCCAATGGCGGGCCTCGCCAAGCTCCCTCCCACGCGGGATGCCAGGCACGCGGCGTTTCGCCTCCGAGACGACGCCAGTAAGCGCGGTGTCTGAGCTCCGCAGGAAGAGAGAGCAGGAGTAGCAAGGGGCCGTGAAGCAAAACCGACTACTGCTAATAGTAGTAGACTTGGGGGGTTCAGGGATTATTCGCTTCCAACCTTGTTTGGTCGGGTCGTGGCCGGCCGCATCCGATCTTCGATTCACTTCTGGGGTTTAATTAGGTGCTGGTCGAGAGGTCGCTGGTCGAGAGGTCGCTGGTCGAGAGGTTGCTGGTCGAGGAGGGGTTTGCCTCATTTCCCGCATGCCAGCAGACGTCCGGATATAGCGCGGTACCTTGCATGCAGCATGCACCGCCGTTGTTGTTTTCACTGCCGCCGGGACTGCCAACGTCGTTGGCGTTCTCTCCACTATGGCTCGGTCAACTCTCCGCCATGGCGTCTGCAACATGCACCCATTGACCCAAAAACCACAAAGACAAAAGCTTGAGTAAAACCACGAGGCCATCCAAACATCTCCCAGGATGATCCCGAATATCTGAAGCACCGAACCGTCCCCTCATCGTCATCGCTGGCTGCCAGCGTCAAGTTCATCCGCCCTCGGTCCAGGCGAATCCGTGTCGCTCAAACACAACGCCCTAAAACCTCCTCCAATCTCGAGTCTTTTGCACCCCCGTACTATGGAAATACCATTCTGCTATGGTCGTAGCTTTCCCCAGCTTCAATGCAAGAAACCGAACTTCTGCCAATCCTCGCCGCGTCCTGAATCCGGCCTTGGCATCCGAGACGTAGCATCATGGTATTGGTGTAACCCCCTTCTGCACCCCCCGCTACACACGGGCCTCGGTTGCCTTGGCGAATGTAACCCTTCCGCCCGCGACTTGTGACCTCGATGACACATGCCCATCTCTTGAAACGCCGCCGATCGTGTCGCTTGTTCTAATTCTTGAGACTCGTGAAACTCCGTTCTTCACTTTACCGTGTATCCGTACAGCGAGAACAATGGTTCCGGCCTTTGGACTCCGGGGCTGAGACAGTCCAAGACTCAGGTCGATGGCTGGTGCCAGGTCCCCCGTATTAGCGAGCGAGATGTCATCTTTCATCCCATTTCATCCACCTCATCAATTGTCACAGCAACATGGTAGCATGGATTTCCTAGAACTCATGCGGGCGCTCGTCTTCCGTAGGGAGTCGGCCATCAGACACCCGGGACAAACGGCGCATTGACGATGTCATCACCTCTCCTCTGATTGACACTAGGGCTGAGACGACGCGAACCCAACCTCTCTGTCACTGCAAAAGTGTTTGATTTCCCGAAAATGTCAATTATGTCAAATACTTGTGGTTCATAGCTCGTCTCATGTCCAAATGTCATCTCTCTTGGCGTTTACATCCCCTTCGGCTATCCTGTTAGTCTATAGCTCCTCGTAAACCTGGTGGTCGGCCTGATAGGCATCGGCAATGCGGTCCAGCCATGCCGCCATCCTATATCCCGCGCGCGCAACCTGCTTCTCAATCATGGGCCCGGCCTTCTCGGTATACTCGCCCCCAAGCTCCTGGCCGACGATGGCTGCGGGGCCTTCAGGGAACACTTTGATCATTTGTCAGCCTTTCAAGACATTTACGTGGACACCTTTGAGATCAGCTTACCATGCGTGCAGACGAGGGCGTTGGTCTCTTTCGACCAGGTCAAGGCACTATTGATGGGGTCGTCCAGATCCAGGCCCTTCAACCACGACTCCTTCTCATCCGCAAACTTGCCATCCGTGATGGCGATGGCCAGCTGACTAGACCACTTCTCGGCGATGGCCAAGGGCGCGCCGTGCAGGCCACCAAGCCACTTCTCCATGATGGAGCTGTCCCAGACATGGTGCAAGTTGTACCGGTGGCCGTCGAACAGCACGTAGATGCGGTTGCCGCCCAGGGCCGTGTTCTCGTTGTGCAGCGGCTGGTGCATGTCGCCGATGAAGTGCACGACGAACTTGGCGGCCTGCTCGCGCTGCCAGGTCGGCAGCTCCGAGTCCAGCGACTGCTTGGTGTAGTTGGCCAGGGCGCTGATGACGCAGCCGCCGTCCTTGCAGTCTCGCTCGTAGTCGACACTGCAGTCGGTTGGCGGGTCGTCGTGGGCGTCGATGAAGTGGAAGTTCTTGGTGTAGCGGCCCCAGTCGGTATAGCGGATCGAGTCGGCCCAGGGCGCGATCAGTGCGAGGTAGTCGGGCTCCTGGGAGCCGAGCAGCTCCTGGAAGAAGACCTCGGTGGTGTTGGCGACGAAGCGGCTGGCGAGGTACGCCGTCGTCATGTGACCCAAGCCTGGCCGACGATGGTCAGTTCATCAATTCGCAGCGATCGGGCAATACAGCTCTCATGGAAGCTCCCAAAGCTCCGAGTTCAGGGATTGATTCTACGTACTACCCCAGGCTACAGCTCCCGGAAGCCCGATGGCGCCCATGGCCAGGGCGCTGGCGGAGAGGAGCTTCATGACGTAGATAGAATCGGTGACGGTGTGGAATGTGATGAAATGGACGGTCCCCGAGATATCTCGTGGTGGGGATCTAGATGAATAGAAGCGGAGCCTGATGTCGCAGGGAGCTTGAGAGGTAGCTTATATATACCCTTTTGTTTACATGTTAAGACTACGTAGGGATCTAGAACCGCGCGTCGAGGCGATGCAAGGCTGCTGCTGCGCTGTGAGCTGAGCATGACTGGCCTAAATTCAGACAGACCTAGCATGAGCGCGACCGGTTGGATGACGGCTGCGGAGGGCCAAACCAAACCAATAGTCGATGCGAATAGAGTTGCTAGAGGAACCAGGGTCCATGAAACCATTGGAACTTGGAAGCGGGACAACACAGCCCGGGCTGACGAGAGCGAATCACGGGAGCTGTGAGGGCATGTAGTGCCCCACGTGAAGCCGAACCAGGCCTGCGTGTCCCCGAATGGTCTGTGACTATCTGTGATCGACTGCGACTGTCTATGCCTTGTCTCTGCGTGAGTCGCTTATTCTTGGGCCGTGGCCTGCAATGGCTGGCTAGACTGCTAGATGGAGAAATCGGATGGAATTATGGCTGTCTTTGTCTTCCTTACCCGTACGGATAGGGTGTGACGAGGAGCTGTAAGCTCTCCTCCGCACTGCCGATACGCAAAGGCGGGAAGAGGAGGATTGGCGAAGGGATCTACATCCTATTGGGACATATGCGGGAGTGAGGCTCCACGCCAAGGGAAAGGAAAGATAAGGGACTCAAGGAGGTATAGTACTTTAAGCGGAACAGCAAGAACCTTAATAAGAACTGCTTCACGGATATCGACTTTCGGGTACTAGATGAATCCGTACTGTTAAGTACCTTACCGTGCAGTCGCATCGCATCGCATCGCATCGCATCGCATCGCATCGCATCGCATCGCATCTAGGGTATCCAACGTCTCCGTACCTTGCGTACAGTCGTAGCCGGGCATGGCACGCACGCAACACGCCTGTCACGGCTCCTTAGGTGCAGCACATCCCGTGCGCATCCCGTGAGGCGTCCCCAGGTGGCATGGGGCCTATCCAGTAGGTAATGGGAACGTCCTGAGCCCCGATTTTTAGCTCAGCAGATCCCGCCCCGCAGCCCTGTGCGTCACAGCGCAGCACGTCGCGCGATAAGCCCTGGGCCGGGCCAATACAGGCAGTTCAGTTGCAAACTGCGAACCGCCGCCAGCCACTGAACCCGCCTGCGGGACCGCCGATAACATCCATGGAGATCCATCCACCAGGGTGTGTGCCCACTGGCAGAGTCTGAGTGAGTGAGAGTGGAGAGGGCTTCTTTCTTTGATAAGACGACTCACCTTATCCGACAACGGGCCGCTCTCAATGTGTGTGACCTGACTCTTCTTCTTCCTCCCTCCCTTATTAAACAACCACCGCCTCAGACCTGGTCGCGTGAGCTTTTGCAGCCTCCTCCCGTGCTCACCATCGTCTTCATCCTCCTCCTCTCCTCCTCCTCTCCTCCTCCTCTCCTCCTCCTCTC
>QGQB01000304.1:17396-57508 GCA_003385265.1 Neonectria hederae
CCTCTCCTCCTCCTCTTATCTTATCATCTTTCAACTATCCCGGCTGCTCGCTCCTGGTTAATCCTGGGCAATCCTGCACGCTTCAGAAACCGGCTTTCTTTCAACACCACCATCGAGTCACAATCACAATGAACCTCCTGACCACCACAGTGCTCGCCGCTGCGGCGCGGGCCCTGCCAATGACCGAGGCGCTGTCCGGCGCCTTTGGCAGCATCAGTTTGACTGCTTGGATCTGTCTTCTTGTGCGTTTTGCCGTGTCCCGGGCGTGTCCCGCAGCTGCATTCTCCGAAGCCTGACTGACCGCCCGATGCAGCTCCCACAGTTGGCCGCAAACTACAAGGCTCAGAGCGCCGATGGCCTCAGCATGGCCTTTCTCGTTGTCTGGTTGATTGGAGACATGGCAAATCTCGTCGGTTCGTGCTGTCTATCTACCTTCTGTTTTGCTCCGGTTGCGCTCTAGCAATTGTCTACCCCCCCCCCAAATTTTGGTTCGGCGTCCAAATTCCACCGAGATAGATCGTCGGCCCTCCCACCCCTTGATTCAGAAAAATTTCACTTTAGTGGCGTACGCCATCTCCCGCCGCCATGGATGCTAACGAAACTTCAAGGAGCCTTCTTCACCGGCCTCGCGCCAACCGCCGTCGCATTGGCATGCTATTTCTGCATTGCTGACATAATTCTCATCACCCAGACGGTCTACTACAACACCGTCAGTGCCCGCCGCAAGGCCCAACAGCAAAATGCCCAGCCCACCGATGCCTCTGAGGAATCTCCTCTTCTCGCGAGACGAAGGAGCTCTTCATTTGGCCTGCCAGGATCTCAGCGCCGGCACGCGACGCACACCGAGACATCGATGGATCCCCTGATGAAGATTGTGGCCGGCGAGGACGAGACCCCGGATAGCCACCCCTGGATCCACAACGCGCTGAGCTTGCTCGCAGTGTATGTTGTGGGATTTACCGGCTGGTTTGTCTCGTATAAGGTCGGTGCTTGGGACAGCGCCGAGCCGAGCGCGCCAGACTCCTCAGTAACCACCAAGAGCCCGACTGAGATTATCGGCCTGACTCTGGGATACTTCAGTGCCGTTTGCTATCTATGGTACCTCTGTCTTGCTCAATAATGCTGGACCTGGCTAACAATCCCAGTGCTCGAATCCCCCAGATCATCAAGAACTACCGAGAGCAATCTTGCGAAGGTGGGTCTGCACTGCAACCCCTCCATGAACGATAGCTAACCTGGGCATAGGTCTCGCGCTACTATTTTTTATGCTGTCTCTGACTGGCAACCTAACGTACGGTGTCAGCCTGGTCGCCTATTCGCAGGACAAGAGCTACCTGCTCAAGGCGCTTCCCTGGCTTCTGGGATCCCTGGGAACCATTATCGAGGATGGTATCATCTTTATCCAGTTCCGACTGTACTCCAAGAACGACCGAACCAGCGCGATCGAGTCTTAGTTTACCGCGGTTATGCATAGGTAGGACGATGGTTGCAGGCACAAGACTGAGGGGCGTGACATGGCCCGGGGAACTGGGAACACACTGCATTGGTAGGCGTTTGGGTACACGGGTTTTTATTGCTGGGGGAGATGAGACTTGCCTGAATCGCGTAATGAGAAGGCGATTCAGTACAACATGGTCGAGGAGATACGGTCTCGGTTACTGTCAAGGGCTGTTCAGCATTGCGTTGGGCATCATGTATATGCGGGTTTCTGGCTAGAGGTTGAGATTTATGTTGGACTTCAGAGTTGAGGATTGACGCTCTACTCGTACGTGAACCGCGTTAGAAACCGCCGGGCTATCATTACCGAGTCTAGGTACGCAGAGTGGATGGACTCATGGAGGCAAAAGCTGCTATGTGGGTCCATCCCGACGCCGATGACCTCCGATGGCGGGGGCATTTTGTGTGGATGGCGGGGTCCTCTTTGCGTCGACTCACTCGCTTCAACACCAAAATTTCCCATTTAGTCGTTCTATCATTCCACCATCTCCTCTTCCTTTTCACTCTCTCCTCCGTGTCTCTCGACTACTCTATAACATATAAACGACGCAATTGATACAATCCGACAGTCCCTCGACATCATGGCCCCCGAATTCACAACCAAGAAGTGCGGTATGCTTGCCCCCTCCATGCGTCGCAACCTCCTCGCTCCATCATCGCCGCAGCTTCTGGCCGTCTGCGCACCAACTGGATAACAGCTAATGATCTCTTGCTAGGCGTTCTCGGATGCACAGGTTCCGTCGGCCAGCGCTTCATTCTCCTCCTCGCCGATCACCCCTTCCTCAAGCTCCACGCAATCGGCGCCTCGTCCCGCTCCGCCGGCAAGAAGTACAAGGATGCCGTGCGGTGGAAGCAGGCCAAGCCCATGGGTGACGTCGCTGAGATGGTGGTGAGGGAGTGCAAGACGGAAGAGTTCAAGGATTGCGATGTTGTCTTTAGCGGTCTTGACTCTGACGTCGCTGGTGACGTCGGTATGGCCCTCCCCTGTATCCCGCTCATATCAGTCCTCTTGGGAAGATGAGCCTCGCGGAAAGATCACTCGTTAACTCAGACGCCAACGTCTACAGAACTCGCCTTCACCAAGGCTGAGATTCCCGTCTTCTCTAACGCCAAGAACTACCGTCGCGATCCCCTCGTGCCCCTTGTCGTCCCGACCGTCAACCTCCCCCACCTCGACCTTATCCCGCACCAGCGCGCCCAGCGTGGCCTCACCAAGGGCTTCCTCGTCTGCAACTCCAACTGCGCCGTCATCGGACTCGTCATCCCCTTCGCCGCCCTGCAGGCCGCCTTCGGCCCCATCTCCACCGTCAGCATTGTCACCATGCAGGCCGTCTCGGGCGCCGGCTACCCGGGCGTCTCCAGCATGGACATCATCGACAACGTCGTGCCCTACATTCAGGGCGAGGAGGACAAGCTCGAGACCGAGGCCCGCAAGATCCTCGGCCGTATCGACGACTCCAAGACGGCCTTCATCGAGCAGGAAGGCCTCCGCGTTTCCGCCTCGTGCAACCGCGTCCCCGTCATGGACGGCCACACCGCCTGTGTCAGCCTCAAGTTCGAGCGCCAGCCCGCCCCATCCGCCGAGCAGGTCAAGGAAGCCCTACGCAGCTACGTGTCCGAGGCCGAGTCCCTTGGCTGCCCCTCGGCGCCTACCCCCGCCATCATGGTCCACGAGGAGCCCGATCGACCACAGCCCCGTCTGGACCGCGAGCTGAGCCGTGGCTACACCGTCAGCGTCGGCCGCGTGCGCGAGGACGAGAGCGGCATCTTCGACCTCAAGTTTGTCGCCCTCAGCCACAACAGTGAGTCTCCCATAACGTTCCTGTCGAAATCATGCGTTACTAACCACCCACTCAGCTGTGATTGGTGCTGCTGGCTCGTCGATATTGAACGCCGAAGCCGCTGTCCTCAAGGGATATATGTGAGCCAATTAGTTTAGTGAAGTGGAGTTGGAACTTAAAATATTGAAAATCGTACGGCTTGGGTTATATAGAATGGCATGTTTCTGGAGTTTACATGACTGAGCAACCGGATCTTTCCTGTTCGTGACAGCAACTATCAAAACAGTTCTGTATTTACGACCGGCCGCCAAAATCATGAGGACCGGTCACGAGGGTATATATTGAAATCTTTCATCCAGGCACCCATGCATTTAGGTTCCCATTGCACCTTGTATTCCTGCCGACGATCTACATCCGCGGCCCTGCAAGACCGCGCGCGGTATTAATACCGACAGAACAATTCCTAGTAACATCAATGAAATACGACCTGTAGAGAGTGCTGTTGTGCCCAAACCCGATAACGCTGTCCGCCTATTGTGCTAAAATCCAAGGTCCATACCGAATGCGCCATAATAGAAACCCAATGCGACGATAAACGAACCACACCACATGAGCGTTACACCGAATGACTTGTCAGTGGAGGTGCTCCAGTGAGTCAAATGGTGTGGATCTTCATCGACTGCGATCTGCAGGGGACCGTGACCGCGTCCTGTTGACAAAGCCGCTAGAGAACATGCTTAGCCAACCTTCATGTCGTGTCCATCCCCGTGAAGGTCGTGCTGGTTCGGGTGAGAGAAGGCCCTGTTCGAGATCGGACTCTCGATCGGCGGAACGGGAACCAGAGGCTTCGGCGATGGGCTCGTCGTCGGATTCGCTGTCGTCGCGATACGGCTCATAGTGGGGTTCGGATGTAGAGCCGCCGTGAGCGAGAGATCGAACGACATCGCCCTTACAGATAGGGCATGTCCGTCGGCGAGTGGTCAACCAAGGAGTGCTGAGTTTAAAATTAGTAGGGACCGATAGAAAGAATGGCAAATTTACTCACATGCAATCGGCGTGGAACTCGTGACCGCACGGCAGGCTCATCACTTGGCTTTCGCCGTCGACGTACTCCTCTAGGCACACAACACACTCGACCTGACGCCCCATGTACTTCTTCCATTCAGCAGAGAAACCCCCAGAACCCTTCTCGCGCTCTGGCCGAGGCGGATTGCGGGATCCTGACGAAGGGGTGGCAATCGCAGCACTGGGTGCCAGCAGGGCCTCGTCCTCAGACGATCCGGTGGCTCTTGAACGAGGGCGCGGGCGTGATGGACTATCCTGTAGCAGAGGTGTAGTGGGACAAGTACTCGTCGGCGAAGGGGTTCTTGGCGTGATGCTTGGTGACCTTGCGACGGTATGGTATGTGCGAACCGGGAGTCGCTCAACGACAGACTTGGGGGCTCTCCATCGTCTTCGACGGATCCTGGCACGGAGGATGAGCATGGCATAAACGACGGTCAGGGTCACTAGAGGGCTGATGACGAGAACTAGCAATGTATCGAAGAAGGGGCTCGCGTTGCTAGTCGGAGTAATGGTGACCCATAGCCCTTCATGAACGGGGGCATCAAGTTGAACAACCTCGGCGGTCGGTTCGTCTCTGGTGGTAGTCGTATCGTAATCTTCATCGTCAATTTCATCTTTGGCGCCAAATATCTTGGTAAGGAAGTTATCTTCCTTCCTGGGGCTACCGGATCCGTCTTCGAAATCGCCATCGCTGGAGAAGGGACTCCGAGTATTCTTGGCCATTCTCTTCTGAACAGAAGTCGAGGCAGTCGGTTGTCTCCGAGCGAAAAGATTTGCCCATCGGTTGCTGATATCAGGTGTCGGAAGCGATCTCTTCTGTTGGTGAGAACCCTTCCGGTTCTTCTTGTGGTTTTTTTTGCCTTGTTTGGCCTTTGGCGGCTGCTGGACCCTAAGCACGGGGTTTCCTTCGTTATCCAGCGTCTCCTCGATGAAGCTTCCGGGTTGGGTCAGCGACGAAAGGAGCTGGGCTGTCGTTCGAGCAGTGAACACCGAAGGGATGGTAACGTTGTCGACTTCAGGGCCGTGAGCGAACATCTGGATAAGAGGACCGCCCTTCTGGTTGTCGCCTACGATAACACCGATAGCGCCTCGGCGCTGTGCCCACATGACCTTGTCGAGAAAGCCACATCCACCACGCATCAACAGCACAATCTTGCCTTCGATGTCTTCGTCAGTGTGGGCATCACGGGCATGGCTGACGGAGGATTTAGGCTGCCGTCTCGGGCTGTTACTGCGGTCGTGGTCGTCGACACCTTTCTTAGACTTCTTGGAGCCGCCGAAGTTGGGCACAGCAGCCTGCGGAATAGCTTCTCGGAGAGCCTTGTTCACACTCGCATGATCGGCAGCGTTATTCCACCCTGATAAATCACTACAGCCCAGCTCGCCGCCAGAGCCCAGGTTATCCTCGGCAAAGCCGCTGCCCACCCACAATTGGCCGCTGAGGCCCTTTGCGACAAGCTTGGGGCCGAAGGCGGCAGGGCGGGCGGCGAAGGAGGTGCTGTTGTCTTCAGTCAAGCTGATGGCGGCGTTGGGCGGGAACAGCGAGAAGGGCGTGTTGTAGTACATGAAGCCCCATACCGTCTTGGACGACTTGGAGTTGGACGTCGCTGACGGGGACTTTGATTTCGGCTCGGTGGGCTTGGAGTTGGCGGGGTAGGTGGAGGACGAGGTGGATGCGGAGGAGCTGACGGCGGGTCGCGGCGGGGACGGCGAGAGAGCGCGGAAGACCAGGAAGAGGGACGCGGTGAGGAAGAAGATGAGAATTGCGATCCGAGGAGGACGCATGGCGACGGGCGTTTGAGGAATGGGAGCAGACGTGAGGAGAGGAGAGGAGCAGGTGAGAGAAATAACAAGGCGGGTAAGGTGAGTGGTGAGGCGCGGCGAGGAGGCGAGGCGAAACGTAAGGTGAGGTGAGAGGTAAGGTGATGTGATGCGCAGCGCTCTCCCGCCTTGCCTTAGGAAGATAACGACGCCGACTTCAGGATCCCGCCAATCATTCGGTGCGATAGGAAGCCTGTGATCGAGGTCGATCAAGGTCGAGGAAAGAAGCTGCGAGGAACGGGGAAAGAAAGAAGAACAGAAGAAACGCACGCGTACACGCACAAAGATGGATGGCTATGGACGTATGGATGGATGAATATGTATGTAGTATGTATGTATGACGAGAAGAATGGAGGGTGATGTGATGAGATGCGAGTGACCCGTTGGAGAGGGAGCGAGACGGGCGGGAAGCTAGGTACCTACTTAGGCCTGACACTTCAGTTACGAACGGACATGGACATGGGGGGTCCATGTGTTGCGTGGTCACGGTGGTACTTTGGTCCCTCAAAGCCCAGCGCCGGAAGGAAAGGTACCTTACCTACACCTACTGCGGTATGACGACGGACACGGCATGGCGGCGGCAGCGGGGGTTGGATGGATGGAAACGTTTAGTTGCTTGGGTACCTCTAGACTACAGTGGATGCACTAGCGCCGTGGCCGCCGGGAGCGGCTTTCATTCAGTGCCCTGGGTTATGTTATCTGAGTTACAGCTCACCAGGTATATCCTAAGGAGTCAGCTGCACTGACTTTCATGGCGCTGACCGACCGTCTCAGGCTCAGTCGCAGCCGCAGCCGCAGCCGCAACAGGACCGGGGGCGCAACGCTTGGGCAGTTCTCGGCCATCGGGCGCCAAGCTCCCATCCCATGGCTGAATGCTGGATGGAAGTCCCCTGATGCGTCGGGTCGGGTCCCAGGAACCCCTCTAGTGGAGGTCACTGATCAGGCGCTGCAAATGCGACCCATTCACATGTTCCGATCACGTCACGGATGGGAAACAAAAAAACCCACACCACACCGAAAGCCGCGACAGCACCCGACCTCTAGTTACAAATCGTCTGCCAATTAATGTTGTGGAGACGTGTGAATACCGCAATCGGCCCCAGCTTAACTACTCTTGACTCCATCTCACCATTCTTTGGCACTCTGCTTACTCGCCGCTCACCACCAAGACGCGAACAAGATCTAGACCCGCGCGTGTAGTAGCAGTAGGTAACAGGGGATGAACGGACCTGGCACCTCATGAAACCCAACACCGGCCAACGAGGTCCGCATGCGTCCATCCCACCGGAGGCGACCCCTGGCACGTGAGAGCGTCAGGAGGGAGGCGAACCAGTGCGCTTCCCAACTGTCAGATGCCAAATTCAAGATAGGCGGACGCCTTCTGGTTGTGATAAGGCTTCGCGTCCTTACCGAATTCGGTATTAAGACTAATTGAGGTACCTACGTGATTATAAAGATCATAAACCGAAAGGGCTAAGGCCTCAGTATGGGTCTAGGCCTGAAGACCACTCCGACATGAGACGTAATATCAGATAAAGCGTGGTGATGTGCATGGAGGCTGTCTAAAGTTGTAAGTCAAAGATTGCCCGAGGTCTTGGCGCTCCTCTACCTAGGTAGTCATTATAAATCTAAAAGGATGACTGTGCACTCTTATACAGGTACTAAGTAAATAAATAGGCTTTACGGGATCTTATTCGAGTATCTGAGACATTAATTTCAGGGAGTTATGGGCACCTTGTCGACCATTGTCATGAACGTCAATTACACTTTGATAACCCGCCGAACATAATTTGACTGCAGAGAGTTTGCCAATTGCCGGGGCGAGAAGTAATCCACCAGGACGCTGAGAGTATTAATTATCTTCGGTAGAAGGGCATCTTACCTGGTTATCTTCATCAGAGTCTGTTGTATAGAGGATGTGATGTTTTTCTAGAGAAATCAATTCGCAGGTAGAGATAGGCTTATCGCGAGGCGCGGAAGGAGAAGCAGTGATTGGAGTGTACGGTGTAGGGATATAACCTGAAGTGCTGTTGCTGGTTTATTCAAGCTGTGGTCATCAGTCTCCAGTGCCTTAACTGTGCCTGTAAAACATGCTAGGTGTTGGTGTTGAGAGCGGTCTTTCGAGCATTATAACGTGGACTATATATATACTAAACAAACTACTGAAACGGAAAACAGAAATATTGACGGGTTGGCCTGGTAGAAAAATGGGCAAATCGAAGTCGGTGGACCAGAACTCATCCCAAGGCTGTGCCGTTTCTATTTTTCTATGTTTGCCAGTCGATCGTGAACGACCACGTCGTTATACCACATTTTCCCGCAGGTCTTTGACTCAAGCCCTGATCCTGAATAATATGTTTGCCCAGATTGCAACAGGCGTTCTCTTCATCAGTCCGATTTCGACTCAGTCTTCACATTCAGTGCACTCCGAGTTGCCAAAGACCCTTGTTCTGTTGTTAATTTCCAAGAAAAACCTGGATAGGGTGTTCCAAACATCAAATTCAAAAGCGCCACATGCCTCCCTCCATACCGTTTCCAACAAAAACCTCGCACTAACCCAGGTAACCCAATTCTAAAGACCAGGTGTTGCCACCCACAGGTATATCGTCATAAACGAAGTCCCGAATGTCCAACATCAACGCCGCTCCATCCTTCAACCTCCTATCCTAGAACTCCTCCTCGGGAGTCAACCGACCGTCCGTGTCGAGTGCCTTCCCGCGGTCCCACTCCCTCTTCTCGCCGGCCTTGGACCACTGCACGCTCTCTGCCAAATCTGCTTCCGGCGCTTTGGCCCGTTGGATCTGCTCGTCCGCGAATCCTGCCGCCCTCATGCGTTCTTCCTGGTTTTGTTTGAGCTTCTGGCGGTCTCTAAACGCCTCGACAGCATCGTCCCAGTTACCGCCAGCTTCGTCGTCATCCATCTGGACATCCGTTTTGGGGTCGTAGGTCTCCGAGAAGCGCCGATCAATGCCCGAGGATCCTCCAATCGCTCCTCGGCCGCGATACTTTGGAGGGGGCGCTGGTCCGATCAGATCCTCTAGAGGATCGGAATCATCATCGTCAGGTTCCTCCACCTTCTCCTTTGATTTGTCTTTCGTTTCGTGTAGTGGAGATCGATGCCGGTGTCTGCTCTTTCGCTCCCTTGGTGAACGTGATCGTCGTCGGCGTTCAGGCGATCTAAACCTGTCTCTCCGCCTGTGACTGTGACGCCGCCTGTCCTCCTCTTCGGATCGAGAATCCTTACTCCGTGACCGCCTCCGTCGTTCCTCTCGGTGTGACCTACTATCGCTTTTGCTCTGTCGATCGTCGCCCCGGGCCAGCCGTCCGCGATGCTTGTGGTCGTCGTGTCGATCCTTGAAGAGATCCCGATCCTGATCAGGCCGTCGAGATTTCTCACGACTCTTTGTGTCGTCCCGGCTTCGACTCGAAGACGGTGCCTCCTCGTCGCCTGTCGGTTGGCGCTTCTTACCCCCAAGAATAGCATGGATGTCGCCCATCTGCCGCTTCCTGATATCCCGGGCATTCGGATTCGTTTTTCTTCGCTTCATCTCTTCCGTACGTTCAAGGTTCTTCAAGCGCGCCCGTGACTCAGCGGCTTCCTTCGCGAGCAGTGCCTTGTTGTGTGTGTCGGTGTCCTTGATTATGTGTCGCAAGAATCGTGTGTTCGGTTTAAGCATGTTCGCCGGTCTGAAACGCCGTCAGCAACGGACTCGCCACGTATCTATGTCGGGAGACTGATTACTTTTTGTCGGAGCGATACCCGTCCATGCCCATTGTTGAATACTTGAGGGAGCAGTCGTTGGCCTCTTGGGACAGAAGGCCAGCGACATAGTCGTCAGTCAGCATCTCGTCGTTTGCCATAGTAGTATCTTTGAGGGTATCCAGAGTTGCACTTCCTCCAAATCGTGCAAGGTAATCTATGTTGCGCCAAATTTCGTTTAAGAGTGAAGTTCAAGGTACCACTTCAGGTCAGCGAAATCTGCCGCTCCAGACCGCCTTAGATAAGCGGCTGCCCGCACTAGCTAAATCGGGCTGAATGTCAACATGATTGTCGCGCTCCATCAACACCATCGTCATTAAATCGACAATTTGCGCCAAACGTCCGAACACGGGACTGTAAATTGAGCAAATGCTGTCAACGCCACGTTATCGGAGCTCACAAATCGTTGATTGTTGAGAAAGACTGCGCCAGAACATGGACCACAGCAAAACCGACAAGGTCCTTGGAGCCTTGGAGCAGCTTCAGTCAACAAACGACATTTCCATCATCAAACTCAGCGAACCCATCTTGAGTTCAACACTCCAAGATGCCCGCCAAAGAACCTCAGACGCATCAAATGCATCCCTCGATGCGCCAACGCCTGCTGGGCTAGAGGCGGACCTGGCGCACTACAAGGAGCTCTTTGCGAAGCTGCGATTCTCATACGTGGAACAGGTTACGAAGGAGAAGTTCATCCGCGCGATTGTGGGCGATCCACCTTTGATTGTCACGATGCAGGAGAACTTGGATCTTGAGAAGGAGAACGCGCTCGCCAAATCGGAGCTGAAGGCTCTCAAGAATGAGGTGGCAGATATGGTATCGAAGCTGGAGACAAAGGGCCGAGAGTTGAGCAAGCGGTACGAGAGCGTGCAGCTTCAGACCACCAAACTACGAGATCTGCCAATTCAGATTGAGAAATTGGAAACGCAGATTGCGCGGCTCAAAGCAGCGCAAGCGTTGCCTGCGGGGTCAAATCCTGACCTCAACCTACCTCTCGCCAAGACCCTCGACCTCGTTACGAAGCGCAAGCTAGAGCAGCAAGAACTCACGCGGGAACTGGAATCCCTTCAAGCCAAGGCACCTCGGAAGCGCAAGGAAGCCGAGCGGCTCCAGGCCGAGCTGCAACCCCTCGAGATCAAGCGACAGAACAGTATGACGGCCGCGAAGGAGGCTCGGCGGAGGAAGGAGGCAGCGCTAGGCGGTGCAGCAGATGACCTGGAAGAACGGGCGCGGTGGTGGAGAGCCAGCGAAGGCGTATTGACGCAGGTGCTGGATATCAAGAACTAAAGGACTGGCGGTTATGTTTTAGACAGGGCTTCGGGAGACAACCAGGATCGGGGCCGGCGTTGGGTTTGACGCTGATGGGTACAACCATGGAGGGAGCAAGGCGTTGTGGGCATGTTGCGTATTGCGTATTGAACGATTGGAATACTTGGAAAAGATTCCACATTCCTGTTATTGCAGCCACGTGCAGGATGCCCCAGGGGGTGTCATGATCAACTACAAGTGATGTCGCGGTATCAGCCTATTCGGGAAACGTGTCTGGAGATTCCGGTGACGTGGTCTGGCGTTTTCCGGGGTGC
This sequence comes from Neonectria hederae, assembly GCA_003385265.1. Classification (NCBI taxonomy): domain Eukaryota; kingdom Fungi; phylum Ascomycota; class Sordariomycetes; order Hypocreales; family Nectriaceae; genus Neonectria; species Neonectria hederae. The sequence continues at coordinate 28,904 of QGQB01000304.1, forward strand.
GGCTCACCATGCGAGGCCGCGCAACGCATCCAGGCAGCAGGCACAGGCACCGCCATAATCACCACTGGCAGGCCTGTGGATTGTCCCGAGATGGCGTTCTGGAAAGCCTCCGGACCCCGTGTGCGCCGACGGGACGGGATTTACCACGGCGTTTCCCCAGGACTGAGGAACACGCGTGTTTCGACTTGTAAGACGGGTCAGCCACCGTTGTTCAACGGCAGCCAAACAAAGCCAGCCGCTGCGCCTCCTTCTCATTAAATGCCAAGTCAGTCGGTTTCGCCAATGCGAAGTCGTAATCTAATCTCGCTGAGGGTGGCTGACAGCCAAAGGTCAGGGCGGCCATCAGACGGCGTCGTCTACTTACGGGGTAAACCCTAGATGGCAAGAGGGAGAGAGGAGAGAGAGGAGGGGGGTATCGTGAATACGCGGAGCCAGTGGCATTCCGAGCAGTACGAGAAGTACGGTTACGCGGGGTGATGGCGAGGCGCGGCCACGTTTGACCATTTACCGTACATAGTAGTACGAAAACTATCACGCAACTCGGCTGCCGCCTTGTGACCTTGGCTGGTGTCCGTGTAGCAAGCGACTGTATAATTATGTCCGCTAAGGGTGAACGATGAGGGGAAGTCAGGGAGGCACCATCGACCACTGACCAGCCCTGGGGGGACAGCCTGCGACGACGGCTAGGCTGTGTGTGTGTGTGGTATCACGAAGATCCTTGGCTATCACGGCACGGTTCTTGGTGGGAGCGGGGACGTGAATAAGGTTGGATAAAGTGAGGAATTCGTATTTCGCATTCCATGACTGGGCTCGTTTAGGGCCTCAGGCTTCCAGGCTCTCAGACTCTCAGCTGCGCCAGGGCGCTCAACACTGGCCAGCGCTCGGGCAGCCAATTGCATAGCGTCTGGGCACGGCAACCCAAGCCTTGGTTTTCACTTTGCGGCCCTACTAGTAGTCTAATCACACGCACATGGTTACCGCCGTATATTTTCCCTATTCCGATCGCATGCTTCCAAGCATCCCCATGCATGTTTGTTGTTGCCAAGCGTCGGTGCTCAAAAGCATCTGGCTGCTAAGACCTGTTTCGTGCCTGGTGTTTACGTGTCTCTCACGTCTGAGCCACCTCGCCATGGACGACCAATTTCTCATTTGTGCCGCTATCCGGCCGTTACCTGTTTCGCCCTAGGGATTAGGGAAGTGCAGCAACGGGATTCGGATTGGGGATTGGATAACTGCGTCCTTTTGGCGAGGAGGATTACTGCGCGCGTTGGTGTCGCTGGAAGCCATAGTAAGCCACCTTGTAATCGTCGACGTGGGTGTCTGACAGGGGACAGCGCGGGGGAGGGACAACTCGCTCTCCCTGTCGTATCTGACTTGCACTGCTGGGCGTGATACCGTACGGCAGTGCAGGTATTCTATACCACATCGTGCAACCACGAATGCGACGCAACTCTATCCATATGTGAGGAATGTACCGCAGAGCAAGCTGTCGTGCTTGCTTTTCGCTCCTGCGCTCGGTTGTCGCTGTTCCCCACAGCTTTGATAGCAGCTTTAATTATTTAAGGTACGTAGTCTCATGCAATTCTTTTTCTTTCTTCCTCTTGCTCCTGCCCCGCTTCGGCAGCTCGGCGGTGAAGAAGCGCCGGGTCTATCTGCGTTGCTGCAGAGAGACCCTCAGACGAGTCCGAGTTATGCTCGCAGTCCGGGAGCGAGCACTGCCGTCGCGCCGGCCCCGCAGTTGCTGGCCGTGCCGTTGACAGCAGGCGACCCACCCGGCCCAGACAGAGATGCGCGATGCGATGCGCGCGCCTGGGGTCGGCTGCAGCACGATGGACCGCCGTCTGCTAGGTAGTGGCTTGGTGGGGGGGCTTGGTTGGGGTTTTACATGAGCGCGAGGAATGCGAGATGCGAGCAAAGCGAATCCGAGGGGACGAGTGCCCAGTAGGTATGTCTGTCAGTCATGTCACTGCAAGGAATTTGACTGATTGACTTTCCCCAGGCCCCTTACTGGGAGCTAACTAGCAGTGTCGTTCGCTTACACTGGACACTGCGCCACTGGAGGATCTCGTCAAATCCCTTTGTTTACGCATCATCAACCGTACCGCTTCGTCGGGATTTGGAACGCAGCGCAGTGTACAGAGTAAAGCAAAAAAGAAGTGAAAAAAGAGTGGGTCGAAATAGATTGCCCGAATAGGAAATTGCTATATGCACGCCCATGTGGTCCGTCCCTCCGCACGGCGCCACACCCCACCGCGCGGAGCCTTCCAAGAGCCCGAAGGCCGGTTTGAAATTATCAAGATGGAATCCGCGTGCAGTCCGCACTCCGCAATTCGCGGAGGCGGGAAAGGAAGTAAACGCTGCAACTTGCTCGGGGTTTGCATACGTTCGTGCAGCACATGTCATTTGCACTGCAGAGGCAGTGAGGCCGACAGGGTTGAACCCTCCCTCGTAGCGCATCCAACGGGGGGTTCATTCAGGCAGGTTGCGAGGGCAGCAAAGCGAAAACTCCATTGGGCCACTGCTCTATAACCTTCCAGTGATCGTCTTCGTCCATCTCAAGGTCGTGCGCCCCCGTCGTCCTTAGGGCTGACCCCCTCCTTGCGCCGTGCCGGCCTCCGTGGGTGGTCGTTGGGGGGGACTTGAGGCCGTTGTGCGGCCGCCCCTAACGGAGAGACGGGGAGACGGGGAGCCAACAGCAGCAGCAGCATACCGTTATCACAGATGGCGGCGGTATGGTCGCTATGCCATGGATGTTGGCGTTATGGTGCGTCAATGTCTCGCCTGCTATTGTAAGCGGTTTGAAATCTAAACCGCCCTGCGGACGAATGACCAAGCGTCACCGAGCTTAAAAATCCAAAGCCCCCACACAACCAGCGCTAGATCTCGCCGCACATCTGGCTAGGTTGTTAGGGCGTCCCGCGCGCGGTGACAAAACAATCGGAGACGGCGCTAAAGCTTTAGGGAGGGAGGTCATTTTGGATGATGGTGTATGACAATGGATGACTCTTATTACAGAGGCTACGAATACAGGAGCCAACCATACTAACCCAGTAGTACAGTACCCTTACCCTGCGTGCGGTGCGGGACTGGACTGCCACAATGTCCGCGCCGGCACATGCCGACGCCCGGATTTACGGACCAACACCCAGTTAAGCCCATGTCCATCGTGAATAGGATAGCATAGGTTCCGTACCTACTGAAATGTCGTTGGACCAGTAGAAAGGGAGGGAAGGGGCTCCGAGAAGAAAGCAGGGGAGGGGGCGTGTGAGAGCATGGCTGACTTTGTTCCTCATCGTTCTTTTTCAAAATCTAGATTCATGATTTTGGATTCGTACCCATCTCACGCCATGTGGAACAGCGCCCGTTTGCCACGGACTTTTGGTTCACTGTGCGTGCGCCATTCCGCGGACTGACGTTGCTGGGGGGGTGGCCCCAGATCCACTTCCTCGCCGGAGGCAGCGAGCAAAGAGAAAAGAACAGATAGATAGATCTACTCATGGCTAGACCAGTCAATCATCGGCATAGGCAAACGAGTAAGACCCGTAATAAAAAAGATACATGATCTGATAGGGGGGGATCCCTGGTCGCAAATCACGATTGGCCGGATGCGGGCAGACGGCTCAACGGAACACTGACGTTGCGACACAGGGCCAAACAACGCCATGCATGCAGCTCAGTACCGTGCTTTGTTGGATGGAACCACGGGATTTCACATTCGCATTCACGGCACCTGTTGCAGTTGCATTTATTAAAGTACTTGGCAAGTCATTCCACATTGGAGATCTAGGGTTGGGGAGTTGGATTAAGAGGTATCTGTGCGCCGTTCTATATTGTTGCTACTCCGTAGTAAAAGAGATGTTCCCTATCTATCCCTGGCAGCAGCAGCTTCGAGCCCCGGCGTCTGGGCTTCGAGCTTGGTGCATATGCTAAGGCCGATGTGTTCCAGCTGTTCCCCATTCCTTTCCCCCCTCCCCCCATCCTACCGCCATTGGATTCTCTCCCTCGAAAGGGAAGAGGCAGGCGGGAGCTGTACAAGTGCCCTATCCCGCTAAAAAGCCAACGCCGTGCCGAGCCCCACTCGACAACCATTGAGACTCTCCAAACACCTTTGTAGATCCCAAGAAAAAATAACAGTTGAAACCCAAGACAAGACGTAATACTGAAGCGAAGGTAAATAAAACTCCGTGCCGCTGAACGACAATTTTTAGACGTGAGGGAGATGGCCGTTAACAAAATCTATACATGTTGTACAGGTCATGCGCAAGTCATGGATGTGGTCATAGTCGCATCGGCTCGCCGTCATAGCCGGAGTAGATCATTGGGTCGCCCATGCCCATCATGACTTCGGGATTGGGACATGACAGGACGTGGGGCTTGATGGTGCCGAATTCTGACTCAACCAGCCCTTGATTTAACAAATCCATGTTCTGCATCACACCAGCTTGTTGAAGAAATTGCATAGTGAGATCGTTGGGCTGAGGCTTGTTCATGCTCCAAGCGGGGAAGTTGGGTATCGAGGGCGATTGCGACGGGAACAGGGATGTGGCGTCCATGTCGGGTGGCGGTGCGGCGAAATCGAAGTCGTGACTGCCAGTGAAGCTCTGAGGTGAGAGAGTCATGGCATTGTTGTTGTTTCCAAAGGCTGCCTTTCGGTAGTCCTGCTCAAAGTCGGAGTGGTCGATTTCGGATGATGAGGCGCGCTCTGTTCGGTTGTACACAGATGAGTCGGTGTCCTTGATCTCCTTGAGAGGCTCCTGATCCTTCTGCTGGTCCTCGAGCTGGCGAGCCAGCTCTGCCATGCCCGCTTCATCTTCGGGGAATACCGAGTGGACAGGGAGGTCGATATCGCTGTTGGGTCGGATGCATCCAAGCTTCTGGGCGATGTTGTGGATTACAGGTTGGCCTCGGTCATTCAATTCAGGCTCGCCAAGATCCCACTGCTGACCATTTCGAACCATTGAGTAAAGTTTGTGGACGGTGGCGATGAGGGCGAGTTGGGTGTTCTCGAGAACCTCGGCGTATCTAGATAGTGTAAGTGATTTGCGAAACCATGACGTTTTTTATTTGACATACCCTCGAGGCAACTGCTTATACTCCATCTTCTTGCGGACACCAGCAGTACAGACCAAGCCGTCGTCCTTGCATCGCTTGCAAGGGAATTCGCCGTCGCACTGGAGTTGACGTTAGACAAGACTTGTAAGTGAGACCCCAGGGGCAATGAGACATACCTTGGTCTTCTTCATTCGACATCTCTCACAGGCCTTCCAGACTCGCTTATGTCGACCGTCCATACCAGCACTATGGGTAACGTGGTCATGGTGGTGGATGGTGGCAGCACTGGAGCTGGCACGTTTTGATGCTCGGTGGACGGGCTTGACCGACTTGGTACTTGAGGTGGTGCTCTTCCGGGAGAGAGTAGACTTATGGTCGTCGGCAGGAGGCGACGGCAAGCTATGTGAACCCATGGTGGCGGTAGCTAGCTGGGTGACGGGATAGCGGATGGCGGACGGCGGTAGACCGGGGTGGCAACCAGACGGGTGGTGAGTGGTGACGGATGAGAAGTGTAAGTGTGTAAGTGGGATGGAGGGATGTGAGGGAACCAGAAAGCCGGGAAGGGACGACGTATATTAAGAATGAGGGAGACTCTTGAAAGCAACCGAGTAAGAGAAAAAAAAAAGACCGGGGAGCTTAATAATGGCCAAGACCCAAGGATGATATAACGCGCAGGCTTGGATTAGGCGGGGGAGTGGGATTGGGATTGGGATGATGGATTGGGATTGGGATTGGGAGAGGGAGTGCAGCGTAGTGGGAGTGCGTTTGAGAGAGATGTGCAACGGCTCTGGCTGCGGATTAGGTGGATTAGGTGAGACGGGCTCGGAGTGTACACTCGGAGGGTTTAATCAAGTCTCCGCCGTGTACGGGTGTAAGGGGGCGTGGCATTAACCGTCGGCGAGGTCTTTATGTCCGAGAAAGCGAGAGCGACAGGGCCCGGCCAAGGAGGGTGTGGGTCGCCCCGCGGCGTCGCAGCACTTGGTTGATGACCCTAGCAGAGCCAAAAGTCCGCGCGGCGCTGCGGACTTAGGGGAGAGAGTAGGCAATCCGTTTAGGCGTTAGGGGATGGAGAGCTAGGTCTTGTAGGGGACTTGTGAAGGAGGTGGTTGTGGTGGTTGTGGTGGTTGTGGTGGTTGTGGTGGTCGTAGTGGCTGTGTTGTGGTTGGGATGTGCTGACGGCGGGCCTTTTAGGTTGTTTCGCTGGCGCTGACAGAGCGCTTGTTTTTGGTGTTGGTGTTGGCGAGGTGTAGTCTGGATGTGCGTGCAGGCAGTGCTTGGTGTCGTCCTGAAAGCGGCAGGGTTGCTGATCACTGATCCACGGTGCAGTTGCAGTGCAAGCGTTGTGTGGTGGGCGAGGCTGAGGCACAGGTTGGTCGGCTGGTGGGCGAGAGCGAGAGCGAAATACACCCAATTATGGACGGTGTGAGTGAGCCTGTGGCGGGCGGGTGGAGAGTTGACTTGGCTGTCAACTGGAGGTTTGGGTTGTTTGATGAGATGGATGATGACAGGCAGATGGGGGCCAACAAGCAGAACCAACGAACGGGTTTGGCGCTGTGATGTGCTGTGCTGGCTTGTGCTGGCTTGTGCTGGCTTGTGTAGTGCTGCGTCTTGGTGCGTTGCTTTGGATGGCCGGTTTGATTACCAGACACGTCCGCTATATGCCAGCTATCCAATCTGAGGCAAGCTGACTGCTTTTGCTTCCTTCGGCGGTTGCTAGATGAGTCCAAGGCCGCTTGTAGTGGAGGGGTAGGGCGGACGACGAGGGAGGGAGATGTTGATGATGCTTTGATTTTGATATGGAACAATTCCGGTGTGTCTTAGTTGGAAAGCTTGACAGCTGAAGACACAGAACAATCAACACTTTGCTGTGGGGGGTGTGATGAATGAAAACTAGAATGAAAACTAGAATGAGCAAGTACAACGAAATTCCCAACTACGGTGAAGGCGATGAGCCCGAGTTCATATATACATACACGCACGCAGGTCAGGTCGTTCGGCAGCTGCAGGTGAGTGAGTCCTGGGTCCCGGGGGTTTCGTCATAGATGGTGATGGATGAGTATGGACGCATCAAAAACCACAGCATGAGCATGAGATGCCGTTATCCCATTCCTCGCACGGGCTCTGCTGCGCTGTGCTACTATGTACGCTGTGCGATGCTGCAATGCGGCTGCGTTGTGGGCTCGCTCCCAGCATCAACCATCAAAGAAACCATCTAGCATCCGGCACCAAAGCATCCAGCCTCCGCGTAGGGAATGCCCTGTCCGCGACCGCTGTGCTGGTTTCTGCTTTCTAGAATGGCCGTGTCTCCCAGCATAACGCGCATGGCCGCTGCACGGAAGTCCCGTGCGGCATGCCGTGATGCCGACCCTCCGTGGGCGATGATGTCGTCGTCGACAGGGGGGCATGTGTCAGTCGCCCGCAAGACCGGGATGGGGCGGCATTGTTCAGAGGCGCGCAGTACATACGGTACATTCTCGAAGCTCCCCAAGAAACCCAGCTGTGGCTACGTTCCGGACCGGGACTGGGGGATTTTCTTGGAGACTAGCTGCTGCCCACCACGAAGAGGATCAGGGACCGACAAACGCGAAATCCCGTCCTGGCGGCGACCTAGGGAAGGCATGACTGCATGGGGGTGTACACCTTTGCGCCCCATGGGCAACCCTTGTAGATTGTTATTTTTTTTTCTTTCTGAGTGAGTTGATGAGCTGGTGGGAGCCAAGGGGGGGGGGGGGNNGGGGCCAAGGGGGGGGGGGGGATCTTCGATATCTCGTGGGATTGGTTACCTGTACTCGCAGCCCGCGACGGCATCCCTTGTCACTTTGAGGCTTTGACGGGGGGGGGGGGGGTTGACACAGAGAACACTGGGCAACAAAGGCCGGCTCCGAGGCCGACACGACGGATTCCTGATGATACCGTTCCAGATGTGTGGGCTACGGTTCACGGGCGTTGCTTCGTTTTCGTTTTTGTCGGTGCGTCCTTGGAAGCCGCACAAAATAGACTCGGTACAGCCCTGGATTAAGGTAGCCACGACTGGGGTGACCATGGATGCCTCATTAAAGCATAAACAAAGTCTGACGGTTGATTCCGGCGCGAATGGTCTGTGCCCCCATGGGCCCGAGTGAAGCTTCGGACGCTGTCGCGGTGTTTGGGGCTCTTGGGGCGCCGAGACACGGTGAGTAAGCGGCGCCCGGGGGTTCAAAGACGCAGATGTGCCAACTGAAAAAATTGATTTGGAAGCACTATGGCTGGAAACACGGTCTGAAATCCAATCATGAGAGGGTCCCCGTCCTCATGAAAAGGTCATGAGCTCACCGTTCCCGCGTCCCCACCCGCCAAAAAACGCACCGCACATCTATCTCCATGATCCATCAGCAAATCCGCACATCACCATTCTACGCAACATCCATGCAACCCACGCCAGAGCCCAAATGCCCACCCCACGCAAACACAGCTGGGCAGCCTCTCGCTCGCTCGCTCCCTCACGCACGCACGCACACGCACGCGCGCACTCTCGGAAGTTTAAAGCAGGCCGCGCTGCAACTCTGGCACTTCTGCTAGCTACCGAAGTTGCGATGTCCGAGAGATTCAAGTGATGAGGACGAAACAACCTCCTCTCGTCCTAGCCCCGAACCTACTAGCCGGACCTTGTTACGTTCTCTGTTAATGTTACTCCCTCGCCCGCAGCCCTATTATTCATCCTCGCCGAAAGCAGCGTCCGTGAACCCGGGGGTGTACCATGTACAACACTACTAAGAGCAAGACACCGACTCCGAGCCAACCAGCCTACGTCTTGCTCCCGCAGCGCCACGGATATAGGATACAGATACACGCCAGTGCGGCGACCATCTGCCGTGTGCATTTTCTTTCCCTCGGGTGGTGACGCATACATACAGTGGCCCATAGACTGACCGCACCCTAATTCGGCCCCAAGGCAGGTTGTCACGGACTTCTGCTAGGGCCGACCCCCGATCGGACTCCGCGGTACGGCACTTTGCAAAGCCCAAACTCCAACCCCGAACGGTTCACTCCCTCATTAAACATTGCGAAGCACAGCCCAGGCTAAGATCAGGCAGTCAACTGTAATCAAAGGCTATGGCGATGGGCTCCGGTAAATAAAAGAGAAAAAAAGGTTATCTGCCTAGTTCGTACGTAGGTGTCCTTATTGTAAACGATATACGAATACATTCGTCTCCTTTTCCCCGTCCCCGAACTTTTCCTCGAAATACCCTTCGATGCCCACCCCCCTTCTCCCTAGTTTTCCTCTATTTTTCCTTTTCCAGCCACAGTTCACAACTGAGACTTCCTTCATGACCAAGCCAAAGAGAAAGAAAAAGAAAGACAGCCCACTTGTAAATTTTGCATCGTGGATACCGCTAGACTCTGCTCGCTTCAACGGCAATGGGGCTTCCACAGAATGGGGGCGCTCCTGAATCCCACCCCCAGCAGCCCACAAACCTGGAACTTCCTGCTTCTTGGCCATCTGAATCGGTGCCCCCATTCAGAATGGAGACGGTCCAGAAACTCGGCCCCCCTGGCCTGCTATGCTCCCAACCACGAGGCCGAGCCGCATCTCCCTCGGCACTTGCATGCGGACGAGTCTCGGCAACATGTCGCCAGCCTTTTGGTTCAGGGGAGAGAGCCACAGACTCGAACGGGGACGCTTTGAAGCTTGGCGCTTAACCTTGTATAGCACATACGAAGTAGACTCTTGCGTTGCCTTTGATGCGTGAGGCTCTCGCTCTCCCCGGCCAACGACGTCATGCGCCCTTGGGTTGTCACCATCACAGCTTCAAGTCAGCGATGCTTACACCCAGTCTTATCTACATGAATAAAGTTTCGCGTCTTGGGTGGTGCCGATGTGCCGGCGTCAAATGAGAACGAGCAGCGCTCAGTGCGGACGACGACAAGTGGATTTGTGAGCCGCCGCGTGACTGAATGTGGCTGCTTTGGGTGCTTTAGTTGCTTACCTACCTTTATTAACGTTGGTCTAGGTGCGTGATTCCAGGTTCATGACTCCAACAACCTTCTCCAACAAGTCATCACCCAAAACAAACAAAAAGCCACTGATCTGCAACAAGGCCGCTAGCTTGCCGTCCTCTGTCGGCAATAGCTTGCACCCACCGGGAATAACCCCATCCCCCCAAGCACCTCCGAATCCGGCCCCCCCCCCCCCGACTGCTGTCATCCTTGGCCCTGCATTCGCCGTGGGCTTGGGACGGTGGCGAACATGCAGAGAACACCACAAAACGACGTACAAATTATCTCATTGCTGTCTGCAGATACTCCCCCAGACGTCGTTCGGTTCTCTGGGGCCGGAGGTATGTAGCGTGGCTACTACAGCCACATGCGATCAATGACGGCGCGAATTGGCTGACTCTGATGTCATGGTGATAGCGCGAGCCAAATGAGCTTAATCGCTGTGGATGGCCGAACCGGTGGGTGGCATCTGACAAAGGGCGGTTTTCACGCCTCAATGCATCGCGATTCATCGACCAAGCCGGCATCCTCAAGCCGATCCCGGGTCTTGATCATTGAGGCCAATCGAATGCGTGGGTCGACTCACCCATGCGCTCAGAGTCATGGACTGATGTGATGGATGGCCTCGAGCGAATGCCGAACACCGGTCTCCGGTCCCCTTTCTCGCATTCCCGCATTCCCGCAATCCCGCATATGTCAGCCTTCTAGAAGCCCGCGGGAACGATGCACCTCGCCGCGTCGGTGCCGACCGCCGGTAGAGTAGGGATCGAGATTGCGGCCCAGGGCGCTGTGGCAGGCTGCGGTGCTCCATTTTCGCATCCGAATTGCCTGCATCGGCGCCGACAGCGGGCCTGATTCCCTGCGCGCTGCCCGAATGGGTGTCCATCAAGAACCCGAGCCGCAGTGCAGCTTCGCAGTCCCCGGCGGAGTTCTGGTTGCGACGGGATTTTATTTAGTAATACTCCCCGGTATGCGGTATGCGCAAACTGAACCGGACCTGCACAAAGTTCGTCATCGAAAACGACGTAATAGAACCAAGTCGTGCTCGCCTCATCGAGACCTGCCCTGGATGATGCGCTGTTTAGTTCTCCTCCCCCTGTGTAGTTGGTGGTCGAGGCGCCTGTCCCCAGTTTGACTCGATTCGTCTCAGGCACATGCGTTCGGCAGGGGATTGTCCGTTTTCCCATCCATGTTTTCCCATCCTTACGTCAATTTCGTGCCTGGGATTTTAGAATCTGCTCTGGAATGCTCGACGGCCTCCTTAGCCCTACAACCAGTGAACCAATAAGCAGTCGTTCGGTCTAGGCAGTTGATTCGATCTGTCAGAACTTTAGAAACTGCCGTTTGCGGCCCTCCTTCGGTATCTAAGTTCGCCCAACAAATCTTCACCATCAACCGCAACGCCCCTCTTATTGACGTAGGCTAGGGCGACCTTGTCGATCATAAGTCGTCTCTCCTCGTTTCTTCTTGCCTCTTCTCTCATTCAGAGAAAGCACAGCGACCTCGGTTCGCACGGGATGGCGAGAATCGAGCGGACTTTGACCGACAACTCTATGATGTGATCTTGACCTGCCATTTTGACATGATGCCACCGCCTACATCACCATCACCACCATTCTCTATCGCTGCAGAGTTATCCAATCCACTCAGGCCATCGAGGTCGGCAAGGAGTACCCGCTCAGGTACAGCTGGCTGCTCCAGCGAGGCCACCCTGTGTTCGCCCTGGGGATGCTATCGCACCCCACAGTTCAGGGTATGAGATCCATCCAGCGGAAGTAGATCCTCCCAGCCGTCGTCCTTGACACCTATTTCTGTAGTAGTGGGATCATCGAGCTTTCTGCAAACCCCCGGTTTATTATTGTGGTCCCCTGCGAGAGATGGGTTGTTCGCGGGACTCGCCGCTGAGCGTCAACAATGTCATTCTGTTCTTTGCATTCTTAGTGCCGGGTTCCTACCCAGAAGGGGGTTATGGCTCATGTTTGCCGGTCGTGGAGTCTTTTGGTAAAATTTGGTCAGAAAGAACGAAACATCCCTTTGCTATAATGTGCAGTTCTCTTTTTTTCTTTCTTTCTTAATGAACACAGCTTACAATCATCTCGTCCGCTGTCAAGAGTCTATCCGCGTATTGGGGAGTGATTGATACTCGCATCCAGATCCTAGTACCAGTTACAAAACTCAAACAAACTCCACTAATGATCTACTTAATACCCCTTTACTTTTATTACTCGGGATTGCCTGTTGGGACTGGAGTATTTCGTCCTATAGCTTTGAGTTAATGTGCCTATGCCATGTATACTCTTGAAGCTGCCATCGAATGCCGTAGTCCAAGCTTGTCAACAATACCTGCAGAGACAGATGTAGATGGGAACCCCCTTTTCGCTCGCTTGGATGAGCTGTGTCTAAGGAAGCAGCATCCTTGTTGGGCGAGGCTTGGGATCACAGATCAAGCATTGTGCTTGAACCGACACAGCGTTTCGTGGACTGATCGAAGATAGCCCCCCACACGGCTGTCAAAAGCTAGAGCACGCACGATAGCTATGTACTGTAGAATCTCAGTAAATTCAAACACCTTAGTATCACCACAAATCCCGTCCGGACCACTGATCTAATTGGGTTTTGACGATTTTGGCGAAAACTGGAGACGCTAAGGTGTTTGAATTTACTGAGATTCTACGGTACGTCATGGAGTGGTTTTCGTATACGCCCGCTCTCCCGTATCTGCCTACTGCACAAAACGTCTGTGATAGGTGAAATGCGCCACATCTATGGTGGACGAAATAAGTAACTGCTCTACTTCAGGGCGTGTACAATGGAATTCGGCTCTCGGCCTTCAGCCCAGTTCTTCGCATTTGGTGTAGTCTCGCTCGATTAGGTGCCGATACTCCGTGCCGAGGCCCCGTCGTGTTCCACTTTTCCTCGCCGGACGGCGTTTCGCCCTCCGACAGGCCGAGTTGGACTTTTGGCAGAACGGGGCCGTGGTGTCGGCTTTTTCCACGGTACAGCCCACAGGGATTTCAAAGGTTAGTTCGGTACTTGACCCAGTATTCCACTTTTAAGTATCTCTCCCTGAGAATAGCAGCTTAAAGATACCCGATCGAGTGGCGAAGAATGAAGTATTGAAGTATCGAAAGCTGCCAATCAAATTCGCCTCTTCAATGAATAGACCTCTCATCTTTGACTCCCCAGACCCACGAGATACTGTACACAAACTAACGTTTGAAATCCCTGTGGGCTGTACCTGTGGAAGGTCCCTTGGCGTGCCTCATCGTTGGTTGGTGGTAGGTACCGTGTTAGCCTTGCTCCTAGGATCTAGCTGTAAGCCCTTTTGATGATGTTACAACGCTTTCTCATCGCTGATGTTGCGCTCGCGGGCGTGTAAACACCTCACATGGACAAAGGTCGGGATTGGGGGAAATGCCTCATCACCTAGAGCTGTAACATGGGGGTCCGTCGCCTTTACGTAGTAGTAGGCATTTTACCACTCGTAGATTCTTCACCTGGGGCCGCTTTTGAGGAACGTGCTAGGTTGCTGGGCAAGCCACCAGGGATGCTGTCCCTGTTATCGTGGCCGGTGTTCTCCATCGACTTTTCAGCCTCTACGGTGTCGCCGATTTTGCATGAACGGCCGTTGGCCCCATTCTCCCCATGTGCAAATCCAGAATCCATTCCGTCCTGGATCCAGGATGCTGCTTCACACTCCCCCCCTGCCTCAACCAGTCATCCTCGACCAAACCCGAGCGTGTGGACCGCTCTGGAGTTTACCATGAATGAATGGTGCGTGCGTGCGTGCTTGCTTCGTGTTAGCTTGTTCAGCTCTCGTGAGAGTGTGCCTGCCCCACATTGCTGGGAATGGCAGTTAATATTGTGTTATACCCGCCGCCTGTTTTCGGCCGAGACGCCCTGGTCAGCGTCTCCGAATCGGCCAATCCCTCTTACACGCGCACAACTCCACTGATAGCATTTTCAAGCTTTTTGCATCTTCCACAGCCCATCGCACACCGCATCTCAATCCCGCTACCGGGAGTAACCGATCGAGTCGAGGCTCCTTTGCTGTTAAGTCGTACGACCTGCCCAACTTACCTCGGCCTGCTCATCCTGGGTGTGGTCTACGAAACGCGGCACCCGAGGTAAGAAATTGCAGGTTTCTAGAATTCACTAGCCAACACTGACCCAAACTAGGCCAACTCACTTGGTCCTTTTCTTTTTTTCGATCCTTCGATTTCTCATCGGCAGTCATTGGACTCGGCAGTCATCCGGTGTTGATGTGGATCCCTTGAGCCTCAAATCAGCCGCATTTTTCATGTGTCGAACTCGAGAGCATTGGCTAACATCATGCTGATACTCCTCTTTAAGCCTGGAACCCCGACCAGTCTCCATCCTGGGCCGAGCTACGGAGCCCAGAAGGAGCGTCAGGGACAGAGACATGTGAGTGTGGATGTCAGCGAAGTTAGCGAACCACTGCAGGCGACTGGTCACGCAATGCTTCATACACTACCGATCGTCGATAGGGAGAGGCTCACAGAGCAATCTAGCCAAGGATACGGTTCAGTTCAGGGGGCCCTGCTGCTATTACTCGGGGATCTCGAGGGAAAGAAAGTCCGGGCGCGAGCCTGCGGCACCAGTCCATTGAATGAAGCTGCATATCCTCGGGTAGCGTGCAGATGGCTGCCGACGTGAGATGCCTTGTCCATGTGCTAATTCTTCAACGGTGGATTCTTGTTTCAATCTTTGATGGGAACATGAACACCGAAAACAATCCGTCCGCCATCGCAAACGCTGAAATCCAACGCTTTCCTTCGCCAAACGACCATCGAACCACTCACATCGTTCCTCACGTCAGAGATCGTTGTACATGATGAGCCGGGGTGTGTCCTCCTCGCAGACAGCCCACGTCCAAGCGGCGCTGGGCAGGTAATTCATCAGCACAGCTGATTTCTTTCCGTACGCGGCTGGCTCGAAGAGCTGTGGGTCATGCCGCTTAACCCTATCAACCGCGTCGGCGGTAGCTAGCGCAAGGAAGTGCTCTCTCCAGGGTCCTCGAGGAAGTGCCCTACGCCGAGGTTATTATCGTAGCCGAGGTCTGAAGTTGGGGAGGGAGCCACAGAAAGACTTACAAGGCATTGCCCAAGATTCCATGACACAGACTGGGCTCCTTTGTAAGAAGGCCATGACGCCAGATTAGGCCTTGCCCCTTTATGACGGCCGTGTCGATTTGCTCGTGTAGAGCTGGGAAATAGGGGCGTAGCGATAAGAGCGAGAAGACGAACCCTGGAGCGCCGTGGCACCACTGCACGAGGTTTGGAATTCTGCCTTCTCTGAGGCATCGCCCGCTGTCAGGCCAGTTTCCGTCTGACGTCTGCAGTTCGAGAAGCTTCTCGAGACGGGGTGACAGCTCTGGTGCCAAGGAAGGGTTTGAGAGGACGAGTTGCGTGATAATGCCAATATCACCGTGTCCGGCGCCGAAGAAACGCTTGCCGTGCCATTCCCAGTTCCCGCGACCGTCGTCATCCGTGTTCATGATCCTCTCTGTTAGCCGCCGGAGGGGAGACTCGATGAGGGGCGCGCATTCGGGGACCCAGTGCTTGACCATGCGTAAGAGGTAGAGTGTGCCGGCTCGTCCATGAGCGATCTCTGAAGGGAACGGATCATCCTGAGGTGTCAGGTATGGGCCGAGAAGTCTGGGTATATTTGAAAGAAGCTCGATCACATGCTCCTTTTTCTTCGTTACACATGCCCGCACAGCTTCGAAGGAGAGCTTCTCGCTGCCGATGCCACACTTGATCTCCAGGACCAAGTGTCCCCGATCTCCAGCGAGGTACTGCCCTGCCCAGTACAGTAGATCGTGGCCAGCTACCTGCAAGTCAGGGTGCATCGCTGAGAGCTGGAGAAAGAGGTAGGCCAGGCCGGTATAGCCTGTGAAGAGGCCGCCGAGATGTGGTTCAGAGTAGGCCGGAAGTGGAGGGGTGTACTTGAGCACCAGCGCCAAAGTATAGGGTAGGATCTCCTTCGGAGCGGTGCCCAGTGTTTGGGCCGGGAGGTTATTCGAGATGTATCGCTGGGCCATGATGAGGGTATTCTGTTCGACACTGTTGGTCGTTCCGACGTTGAGCGCTTAACCTGCCCGTTGCGTCCTGCTATGTAATGACTTTGAAGAGAGACGAGCGGCTGAGAATGATGATATGTTGACCTCGAGACATGTCACTTGTGTAACGCATAACATCATCCTCCAGATGATCATCAGCCACAACTTGGTCAGTTGATTGCGGGGAAGAGCACGAATACATGCCCAATGTACGAGGGGGACAGGCTGGCAAAAGGGAACTCCTGAGGATGACAAAGAAGCCCAAGCGAAAGCACTACTCCCGATTCAGCACACTCGCATTTTCCTGAAACCGGTTATTTCATCAGATTTCTACAAACAGGACCGCACAACGGAGCTTCCATCACGGAGCTTGGCTAATGTCTATTGCTGTACTGGCCGTTGTGGATCACCTGTCTGCGGCGCCGTGTGGACCAGACGCCGGCGATCTGCCTTTGGTGACGTCGGCGAGGACGACTGAAGGCTGCGTTTAGTGTGCACATTGTCTTAAATTCGATCGATGATTTGTAGGTGAAAAGTCGCAGATTTGGACCCATGATCATTTGCCTGGTTAAGGAAAATAGATAAGCAATCAAGGCGCGACAAAGATGCTTGCTGCTAACTGCTTGCAGCGGAGGACTTGCTCCTTGAGCTCATTGAGAGGTTGCAGCTGCTGGTACGGAGGTACACACGTGCGGCCGGGAAGTGCCCCGCCAACTAAACGCCTGCATGCCTGCATGACGACATTGATCCTCCTTGACTTTCATCTCTTCTTCGTTGCTCTATCAGAGTAACATCCTCAAAACATCTTCTGAGTTCGCGTTTTTCGGTTTCTTCTCAGCAAGTGCAACTTCAGCAAAACCGGATCATTGTTCAGCATGGCCAGTTCCGGTGAAGCATCGTCTTCTCAGCCGCAGAGGAACCGCATGGTCGATTCCGTCACTGAGAAGGCACAAGAAGTTATGTATGCAGGAACAATACTATACTGAGAGGTTTCAGCGTCTAACAATTTGTGTGCGCAGCAAGGAAGACTACGGCAAGGCAAAGGAGCTCGTTACTGACGCCGCCAAGAGTCAGGCTTATCTCTACCCGATCAAGGTACGTTCCTCGACAGTCGATGTTCCGCAATGGTGGCTAAGCTGATCTCATCTACAGGGAATCATCTACTTTGTCACCCATCGCACGCTATGGAAGCCATTTCTTGCCAAGCTCGGCCCCTACATGGCCCTGACGGTCAGCGTCGTCGGCGGCATGTTCGCCTTTACCTATCTGCCCCAGTTGGCGGTGCTTGTCTTCGTCAACGGTCCACTTGCTGTCTTCACGACGGTGCTGCTGGTCTTGAATGAGAGCTCGACCATCATCAACGTAGTCTCGCGCAACTGGCTCCTTCAGGATGCCCTGCTTGACACCTTTGACGGCACGCTGATTGCCCGCCACGGCGCTGGCATCGTGAGCGAGGGCAGAGAGATCAAGTCCGGCGATGACCCCATGGCAAAGCTGGGCAAGATCCTGAAGAGTCCCTTTGGGAAATTCAGCCCCACGGCCATCATTCGGTACATCATGTACCTCCCACTCAACGCAATCCCCGTTGTGGGCACTGTGATTTTTATCATCCTCCAAGGTTAGTATTCAATGATATACAAAGATGCCCTAAATTTAACTGGAATCTAGGTCGCAACCGAGGCAAGGGAGCTCACGGTCGGGTAAGATTTCATCGTGCCCTCTTCGCGGACCATTCTCCGGCTAACCTTGATTTAGTACTTCCAACTCAAGAGGTGGCCGCAATCGAAGCAGTCGGATTGGCTTAACAAGAACGTCGGTCCTTACACGGCGTACGTAACCACTTTGTGTCCTGGATGATGAGAAAAGTCGGCTCTCATTTTGTACCCAGTAACACATGGAGACCCGAACCTCGTTTGCTGATGCGTCGTTACAGATTCGGCCTCGTCGCCACCCTGCTCGAGATGATACCCCTGGCTTCGATCTTTTTTACGTTTACCAACACAGGTACTGAACAACTGCCTCGACTCTTATTGATTGCATGGACTAACGGCCTGTAGTTGGCGCTGCACTTTGGGCGGCTGATCTCGAGAGCAAGAACTCTTCCATGACCGATGGAACTGCCCCAAACCTTAGAGCGACCGCTGAAAAGGCTGAGTGATCTAATGAACTTGAAAATTTGACTTGGAAAGGGTTCCGTGCGTGAGCCTGGGGATATCACAAAAGTCTCTTTGTGCTGGATGCCCGTGGGACGATGGCATGAAGGATTTTGGCGGGAGGTAGCCGATTTGGTACAACGACACGGTTTTTATCTGGGACAGTACCGAGGATATTAAAATGATGGCAACACTTGTTTGCTTATCTGAGTCGCGGCAGCTAGAGCCGAAGTGGAAGGATCACAGCCCAGCTCAATCCCCCAAAGTTGCATCAATCTAAACTTAACGGACCGGTTTCGGGTTCTGTGTGAGCTGAGCCCTGGGATTGAGAAACTCGAACTTGTCATCGTTAATTTCGATGACGTTGCCTCTGTGCAGGTTTGGAATGCCCACGAATTCTGTGTCGTCGCGACTTGTCTTGTCCTACGAACACAACGACCCTTCATTTCCATATCCTTGTAGATCTGAGGACGTCCAAACTTGAAGCCGTTTAGTGGGAGGGTTAACTTCACTGAGTCTGGATTTATGACAACATATCTATATCTACAAAAAGCTAACTAGTCTCCGATCCAACCCCCCCCCCCCCCCCAAAGAAATTTCTGTGAGGTCCTCTCTATATGCCGGTAGCTATAGCGGTTAGTGTGGGCGTAGTAATAGACGCCCTTGATATCCTGTTCCACCCATGTGTTCTAGAAGACTCAGCTTACCTATTCAAAGTTTACACATCTAGACTATGCTTAATGGAGGCGTCCCTACTCCTAGAATTGTGGCCGAAGCGAGATTCGGTTTGCGCTTCAGTCTTTCGTGGAGTGAACACAAGTGCAATTTGGCAGCAGGCAAACGCCCTATTTGGAACTCGGCAGGCTACATCTCGTCTCGCGTCCAAGGCTAAGTGCATGAGTTGCTGCCATTGTGCTTAGGTGCTGACAGTACACAAGTACAGCCGACGGGGGCCGAGATCTCGAATGCCAGGGTTGGTCAGATCCTGCACGCGGATGTACAGGGACGGCGCCGTTGTGCGAGGGACTTCTTGGCCCGGTTGCGTGTCACGGTGAGGTAACAGCTGGACAATCCTCGTTAACGAGGCTTGAGAGTATCTCCAGGTATGAGAAGGGGGGATCTTGGAGGCATTCAGGGGCAAGGGCGAGACTCAGATAAGAAGCTACGAGTTGGACATGAACATCTTGTGGCATCTCGATGGTGGTGGATAGTAACTGCGGAAGTGAGCATGAGCTATGAGACCGCGACACGGGGCGAGCACCAGCTTGTGGCCAGAGGTGAGGCTATCTACTTGGTGCTCAAGCACTTCAGACGCAGCGTCCTTTTGTAGGTCGAGTTCCGAAACGCTTTCACAAGACTAATGCTATCCGAGAATTCTCTACTCAACTATTTCCCCATCTGCCTAGCTCACGAAGATGACTTCCATCGCCTTGTCCGGGTTGTGGCATCGGCGTCGGCATCTCCATGGTAGGCATCACCGGGACCTACGAGATGTGTTCCGTGCATGACATGGAACGAAGGCTCTTTGCAGCCGCCTAGGGGCAAGAGTTTCACCAGACAGGTTTCTTCAAAGAGTCCTCATCACTCAAATTCACATGGCAGAGATAGAGCAATCATTCCGAGGCTCCTCGACTCTCACTTGCTATGCCAGCTGCGCTCTGGTTGCATGCATGTCGTGATAGGCTGCCAGGGGTGCCCGACAGATGGCTGCCACACAGCAGCCGTCAATGTGTACTATAAGGTATCAGGGGCTCCGTTATTTTCCTTTTCTGACCTCGCCAGCTGGTCGTCTTTGCGTGACAGTTGGTCGCAGCTGTAACAGCATCTCGCGTTTCTTCTCGTCTGCACCGCCCACCAGATCGCGTTTCCGTCTCCGTCTCTTCTCTCTCTTCTCTTTCTCTTTCTCTCTCTTTTTCTTTCTCGCGTCTTCTTTTCCTCACCTCTCGCGTTTCCATCTCGCGTTTCTTTTTATCTTCACGCGTCAACACCGGTTGACAACCAGCTGGATACCTTTATTGGATTCTTGACCACGAAGCACCTTCTTTTGTATCATCACTCCCGTCTTGGCGCCTTTGGAGTTCTCTCAACCTCCTGCAAGGTTTCTCCGACACTATCTTTTACTTCGTGCCAACCGGCAGAGGTCAGTCTCTTCTCCTATTCAGATCACGTGTCGAGTGTCCATGGTGCTAACTTTTAATAGTGACCGCCTCATCGCCTCTCACCATGAGAGCCCTCACGCTGCCCTCGGTCGGCTTCTTGTCAATTGTGCTGCTGCTTCTGCTTTGTCTCTCCGATACCACAGCTGCGCACGATGCTCCAGTTCTTCACGGAGGAAGACACGTTGTGCGAAAGGATGATGGCTTCGAAGTTCACCACCCAGACGGTGGCGACGAGGAACCAACGGACCACGGCTATGGTCCTCCTCCTCCATACTACACCGGTCAACCTACAACCTCCACTGCTTCTGGATACGGTAAGCTCTTACTAGTGACATGCCTTTACTCTTCAGACGTTAATAGACCCTCCAGAACAACCTCCAACCGAGCCAACTTCCAAGACCCGTCACTCAAAGTCGGGATCCCAGGAGCCTACTGTGACCGAAACCATGTCAGACATGGATACCTCGTCAGCAGTTACATCGTTGTCCACTGAAAGTTCTGCTGCCTCTGCCACGTCTGAAGGAGAGATGGAGACGACCGCCGAGACTGCATTCTCGAGCGCCAAAGGTGGTGGTGCCACTCGCTCTGCCACACTCTCTAGCGTTGAGTCTTCCGTCACCTCAAATGGTTCTGTTTCTGTTGCCACTTCTGGGGTAACTGCCAGTGGCTCCCAGACAGGTTCCGAGACCCGTTTCTCAGCAACTGCTACATCCTATAGCACAACAAGCGGATATTCCTTCTCGACTTCGTCTTCTTTGACTAGTCTAAGCACTTCTCAGCTGAACACCACATCTGGAACATCTACTCTCTCAACTTCTTTATCTGTTAGCCAGTCACGGGCCTCAGACCCCAACTTGACATTGAGTGATGCTACTGGCTCCATGTTTCCGACATCAACTCTTGTGGACTCGACTGTTCCTGCAGAGACAACACGGACAATAGATCAAAGCTCTATGACGGCCAGTCTGAACCAGTCGTCCTCTATAACAGACATATCCTCTCAAGCAGCGTCTTCGTCGGCTTTGGTCTCATCCACGATCTCAGCGGCAAGCTCGATTTCAGGCATCGTCGTGAATGGCACTTCGGCTGGAAGGACATCGACAATTCCAGTGGTCTCAAGTCTGACAGCTGGGGCTGAGCCAAGTGGAACTGCCACAGGGGTTTCTTCTGAGGTCTCCTCGTCCTTGACAGAACAGACCCAGTCAATCCAGTCGGTGTCGTTCTCTGCAAACGGAACTGAATCTTCGTCAAGCTTGGTCACACCAACCGGACAAACCCGATCTTCGACGGGTCTCCAAACTACAACCACGACCACTCGCATGATGAACATTACTGTGACGGTCTCGAGATCTGGGAGCTCGGGGCTCAGCACATCATCAACACCACTTTCTCCTCCGATTGAATCGTCTTCAAACGCCAACTCAGTTCCCAGCGACTCTTTGACTTTGACGTCGATCGTTTCGTCAGAGCTCAGCTCAACTTCCACATTTGCACCAGCGAAAAACTCCTCTGCCTCCACTGGTAATTCAACTATGGGAACTGGGTCCGAGGCGCCTACTGCATCTGGCACTGTGTCATCCATTACTGTCGCGACTCAAACGAGTGACCGGGCAGGCGAGACAACAACTTCGCAAACTTCTCGTCTTATCTCTTCCGCTGCTAACTCAACTGCACCTGGGTCTATGACCGTAACGCAACTTTCGAGTGCATCCAGCACTGGGCTGATCAACTCGACTTCTTGGATGAGCGATCCATCATCGGCGACTAGATCCATGACGGCGGCCAACGATACCATAAGCCTGAGGTCTTCAGCTATTCCCAGTAGCACCTATAGTGCATCTAGAAGCACTACTCTTGACCGCCCACTACCTTCTGTCTCGTCGACCATTGTTGGCAACAGTTCACNNGTCGTTCTCCGCCACTGCAACTTGGACTATATCCGCTGTCGTAACCTCGACACTCTCCAGCACTCCCATGCCTTCATTTTCGGCTACCTTGAGCTTGACAAGCCTGGCCACAAATGGAACTAGTCCATCTTCGAGTCTCGTTACGTCCTCTCAGTTGTTTAGCCAGACGTTTTCCCCTACAGTGTCAGGGGCCTCATCGTTGCCTTTGACAAACAGTTCCATCACTGGTGGCACAACTTCACGGGGATCTGCGTCTGTTCCAATGTCCACCCTATTCCTTACGAACTCATCCGAGATTTCCGTCCCAGCACCATCCGGCACTGGCGGCAGCTCAGGGACTGGATCAATCACTGCTGCGATAACTCAGACTCTTCAACCAACTGGTGTGAATTCCACTGCTCTTCCCACCAATGCCACTTCCCAAGCTGCGACTGTGATAACAACGGAAGGCTCAGTCATCACCATCTACCCAGGAGGCTTCACACCCACAGACACCATGACCGTCGGGTCCAACAGCTCGACAGCATCTTTCAACACATCTTCGGCGCTCACACAGACCAACATTTCGACCATGGCCCAGGCCTCTTCTTCATCTTTCCCATCTGCTTCAAGTGGACGGACAACTGATGCCTCAGACTGGTCAACTATAACGCTAGATATGCCTGGGACCTCGGAACAAACGACTGTGTCAACCATGTCACAAAACGTGTCTGCCTCGACTTCTGTGTTGATTTCCACGACTTCCACTCCTCTTTTCCCTACAAACTCGACAACTTCATATAGTCGAGTGACAGGTGGCCCCTCTCTAACCACCTCATTGCCGACTACATCCGTGTCAGTTTTCGGAAATAGCTCAACATCGGAGATGTCGAGTGTTTCAAGCATCACTGTGGGAGGAGGGTTGACAACGCTTTCGTTTCCCACGAATACCACAATCACTAGTATGGGTGGGAGCAGGTCTGGATCTGCAGGAATACCATCCGCCACATCCTTCGGACGCAACACTACATTGTCTACAGAACTTAATCCAACCATATCCATGGCAACCTCAACCTTACTCTCGGTACCACCAAGTGTCAATACTTCAATCATCTCGTTGAGCATATCAAGAGGCTCTGACTTCCCCCCTTTCCCTTTCCCCACCAACTCGACGATTGTTGGGCAGACAGCGACAAGTTCGGCTCTTGGCGGTTCTGTGACATCTTCCGATATCAGCTCCGGGTTCAATGGCAGTGTCAGCGGTGTGGGAAGCACTACTACTTTCCCGAACGCGACTGATATCACATTGTGGCCCACAAGTACTATTTCCGACACCCGCTCGACTGGAGTTGCATCCACGACTTACTCCTCAAACTCAACGACTGGGCCTCATTGGACCGGCAACTCAACGTTCTCTACAGCACCAGTACCAGGAACGGGTACGTCGACTTTGACTCAGGGTCCAGCTGGGAATGCTACCGAAATTACAACTCAGTCTGTGCTCAGCACCGTGACAGAAGTCATGAGCACATTGACTCTGAACTTTACGGCCACCAATATTCCGGCCAGTGGCTTTAGCAACTCTAGCAGCATGGCACCAACTGGAACGCCTTCAATAACTGTTGCACCACCTTTCCCTTTCCCTTTCCCTACCAATGTTACTACCACCGTGCCCATTTCCGGATCTGGGGAGAGCAACGTTCTCACAATTGAGACGAGCCTGCCGCCATTCCCATCCAACTCTACCATGATTGGGACATTTTCGGGAACCGGTATCCCATTGCCTCTCCCTTTCCCTACCTCTTTGAGTTCCACCATATCTAGAGGGCCTTCTCTCTCAGTGACGTCCAACTTCTCCATGTCAGCCGCATCAACCGGGTTTTCTTCGTCAGCTTTGGGGACGAGCACGCCGCCTTACCCAATGTCTTCGAACTCCAGTACCCTGACAATCCCTGAAGGAACCGGAGTCAGCTCATCCGGCCTAATGAGCACTTTGAGCATAACCATTGGAGGATCTCGGACAAGCTCGCTCCGGTTGACTCTCACAACCGGCCCAAGCTCCTCGGCTTCTTCAAGCACACCTCTATTCCCCGTCAGCAACTCAACTATCAGCTCTCTTTGGCCCACAGGGACTGCCAGCGGCTCATTTCTTTCAACTCTGATGACGGAGTCCGGGACATCGAGAATATCTGGCGGCGCTGTGCCAACCTCGCCCGGAGAAACAAGTTCCCCAATCTGGACCAACACTACCTCGGGGTTCTCGGGAACTTCGGGCACTGCTACGCCGTCGGGCTCCGGATCTCCGCCTCCTACTTCCAGGCCAGCTGGGACTTCTATCAGCGATCGGGCCAATGCGACCGACTCGGCTAGCTCTACTAGCCCGACACCGCCGTGGATCACCGTCGGACCATCGATGACGGAGTCACGATCTTCAACAGGCCCGTTCTCAACGCAGAACTCGACCATCTCGGACTCCGATATCAGCGTCCAGACCAGTGGGGAGCTCAGCACATGGATTTCGAAATGGAATATGACATCGACCTGTTCTCACACAGTGAGGATCACAAACACAACCAGCTCGTGCACGTCCACCACGTCCTCGACATGTACGGAATCAGCACCTTATTCGGATGTTACAGTGCTGCCGACGACTCACTCCACCACGAATTGTTCCCACTCAGCCGGCGGGACAGTCCCACCGTGGTCCTTTTCTCCACCTGCGGCTAGTTCAACCTCGTCGACTTGCAACTCAACTAGCACCAAGAGCACATGCACTTCATCGCGATGGGCTAACACGACAGGGCCCTTCACATCGAACGGTA
Source organism: Neonectria hederae (assembly GCA_003385265.1). Taxonomy (NCBI): domain Eukaryota; kingdom Fungi; phylum Ascomycota; class Sordariomycetes; order Hypocreales; family Nectriaceae; genus Neonectria; species Neonectria hederae. The sequence goes on from QGQB01000304.1 coordinate 54,035, forward strand.
AGTGAGGCGAGTTGACTTCTCATAGAACAAAAACTGACGTGAACTAGGGCACTCGTTGCCAACGACGTTGGAGACTATCACAAGAAGCGACGAAGAATGGAACTCGGGGAAGCCCATGTATCCAGTTCCCACTGGGAAGAAATCTTCGGACGACAAGCTACCTGATAATCCGAACTTCCCCTGGGGTGGGGAGGACTCGCCCATCCACCGTCACCATAACACAACGAAGCTGGGCGATGGAACGAGAGATGGAGACCTTCTCCCACGGAGCGATTGGAGATTGAGGTGGGAGATGGCTTTGACCCAGGTCAAGAGCATCTGGCAGCGCCCCGAAAGCAAGGAAGAAGAGACATAAGAAATCTGTCTAGTCAGGACGGAGTCGTGCTTTCGTTGTCGTTAATGCCATGACTCCCTGACTTGAAACAAGGTGTCTAGGGTTTGCTTCCCTCCCTTGGCGGTGTATTTTTTGGACGGACTCCGGGTTGTTAATCAAGTCTTGTTGATGTAAAGCAGCTGCATTGGGGATCTGGGAATAGTGGTTGCATGTTATTTGGAACATGCGGCGTCGTAGCAATCGATGCCAGATGTAAGAATCCAGGATGGAATATGGACGGAGTGGGGCTGCATTGAATTGAGTTGCCTGAGGAAAGATGAGAGAGATAATACCACCTGCTAGCTACTTACGAACCATCCTGGAATGACACTATAAGACTCCAATTTTTTGGGATTTCTTTTTAGTGCAGCTGAAGCTTGCTGTTCGTCGTGGAACCGTGAGCCATTCAAGTTTGGGCCGCAAAAGGTGTGAAGACGGAAACTAGTGACAGTCGATGCAACAGATTAGGTGGCCCGGGGTGTTTGTTCGTCTTGACAACAATGACCTGATGCGATGAATAGCAGACTAGAGGTTGTTTCCTGAAAGGGATACTGAAACCGAGGCGAGGAACCAGGGTCGTGCGATTGTCTCGACTGGTTTTGCTGTGTACGAGGCCCGAAGCACGGATACGGGAGAAGTAACGGAGTACTTCGTATCTCGCGGACTGGGTGCGTCATCTGAAACATGTAACAGTATTCCTACTTTGCAGTGTGGCCTTGCGAGCCATGAATGCCCCAGGCGTCAAGCTTCAGGGAGGTCCGGGACACAAGGGCATATTACTGCGTCACCATCAGCACACAGTGTCGTGCCTCAGGTTTCCTTTCTTCTTCGGCCTCATGCACCCACTACTATTGATTGACCCTACTAGTACTTATCGACCCCTCCTTTCCAGGTACTAGTACCGTCGATGCAAAGTACGTGCCTACGACCTTATGGGTTCCGCCCCCAGATTTAGAGTCTTCCTAACTGGGTGGCCAAGTGGGTCACCCGGCGCTTTGCTGAAAGCGGTCGTTATCGCCACCTGCCGAGCCATCCGGCGCCTGACCGGGCGGAGCGACGGAGAGAAAGCGAAGGCACCAAGCAGACTGACCAACCATTCCACTGTACCTTCTTCAACCGCACCACCACCACACCAAACTCTCTTCTCCTGTTTCATTCTCGTCATCATTCTACCTCTTGCATCATCCATCAACATTACCATCGCCCAAAGGGCTCAACACAATCTATCATCTCGATCGAACTCAACGTCCCCATCGTAATCATGCTGTTCAGACAGCTCCTCCTCGCAGCCTCGGCCGCCGCCATTCTCGTCGTTCCGGAGACCTCGGACAACGANNGATGGCATCTTCCGCACTCTCCCCATTGACGTCGAGTCGTACGATATCCCGGCCACCGCCTTCACCCAGACCATCGATCTCCCCTGCCCTCAGTGCCGCGGCCATGACACTCACCTGAAGATGGACTTCACCGTTGAGGACGACACTCATCTGATGCTCAACGGCTTCGAACTCTACCCCAACGCCGATCCTTGGCAGGGTGATTTGTCTGCCGCCGTTGTTAAAGGAAACGGAAAGAGCAAGGACCGCAGGCTAGGATACGGTCTTGCCGTGCGCCCCGAGGGTATGGATAAGGGTCAGCACCTCGAGGTTATCGCCGTGGAACTGCTGGTCATCGAGGTTGGTGATCGCTTTGTCGAAGGTGTCCCTCTAGTCAAGGTCAAGCTTGTCAAGGCCCCCAAGGGAGACATTCTAATCGGCAGCATCGATATCGTTGAATCACAGAAGCACAACGATATTGCCCAGTGCGCGTCGATGTGGTGCCGTGTCCCTACCATGATTGATCATGCTTGGAAGAGTGTCAAGAGTTCCTTTAAAAGCAAGGGCTGCGGCAGAATGCGTCATGGCCACAAAGCCCAGCACGACCAGAACAAGTCTGAGGAGGAGACCAGCTTCACCCAAGATGGTCACCAGGAGCATGGCGACTCCGAGCACAAGTCTCATCACCATCAGTCGCTGAATGTGTTGAAGCACATTACGTCGTATATCTTCTTTCCTGTTCTCTTGGGCATCACTGCCGGTGTTGGCGTTGCTTTGTATGTCTTTATCACCCCTCGCTTTTCTCACCGCATTCATGCTAACCAAGTCTAGTTCGGCCATGTTCCTTGGCACCCTCGCCATCCGCGTCATGAGACTAATCAGGGGTGAGCGCCAGGAGGTTTCCCCGGTTGTATCCGGTGACCGGAAGATGGACATTGTCGAATTTATTACTACCGACGAGGAGAAGGCTGGCCTCATGTCCCACCAGGAGACTGCTCCTGAGTACAAGGACGATGACTCCCAAAACTAGGACGATCCCCTCAACCGCACTTTGCTAGGTGTCGGGTCTCGTGGATCCCATGAGACCAGTCTCCGGGCAACACAGACTGATCAGACTCCGATAGAGGAAGGAAAAGGAACAGAAAACAACATTATGAAAATAATGAAGCAGGGCTGATACCAAGGGAGTGTACTTGCATGTCAAGTTAAGGAATCCGGCGTTTATGGACCAACAGGGTTGCGGAATGGTGTATTATTTGGATGGACAAATGCTTCCAACAGAGTCAGTTCACTTACTCTTTGGCAATGACTTCGCGTCTTGCTATTGTTTCTCTTGAAGCTGGCGAAGCCGTTTTTCATACCACTCACATTCATTTACATATCAAGCGGAGAAAGAAATCAGATTGATCATATCTATTCGGGGCGTCTCGGTCGTTAGTAGGCACCTGTTGCTCCTACATGTAGTGAGAACTTTCAACGTCGCCCCCACGCGGGTTGAGGCTCTTGGGGGATTGGAGCGGATAGTGTGAGATGATGTGCATTCACTAACACAAAGCGGATACCAAGGCTTTGGGGGTTTAATGGGGAAGCGTTCGAAGAGAAGAGCTGGCCCACTAAGATGACGATGAAGGCTTGTAGTATCTCCACGTGCGGGGTTACGCAAGCATCTCGCTGTAGTGTACCCCGAGGACGGCAGATCCTCCGCGTCCAACCCCCAATATATGTATCTACCTATATATGATATCCATTAGGGCGTGTTCGTTTGCGACTCTTGATAAGACTTAG
>QGQB01000305.1:0-14728 GCA_003385265.1 Neonectria hederae
ATTATTATTTTATTTATTTCTATTTATATTATATTCCCTTTAGGGTTAGTAAGGGGTTTTATTCCTTATCTTATCCTTTACTATTAGTCTTATTATTAGTTAAAGTTTAAGATTTCTCTTTTAAATTATCTTTATTATTACTAAAGAGGATATTATTAGGATTAATATATACTTAGCTAGTTCTCTAGTTAATATTAGGATTAAATTTCCTTAGCTATAGATACCCTAAGATAATATTATAGTATTATATTAGTATAATATTAAGGGTAATACCTTAATTCCTTCTATTAATAAAAACCTTTAAGTAATTAAGTTCTTAGGTTATAAATCTATTTTTATACTAGAATAAGTTACCTTTAAGATTATATACTATATAGAACTCCTTTCCTTTGTCTTTCTATATTAGCTTTAGCCTATTAACTATACTAAGGTTAATATATAAAGCTTTAGCTTTACTATCTATTAATATAATAAGCTATTTATCCCTAATTTACACTTATAGCTTAAGTGTCTTTCATTTTATTACTAATTCTATTATATATAGAGCCTTTTTCAAAGGTAGTTTATTCTCCTTTCTATTACTTATTTACTACTCTTCTATAGATAGTATTTATTATTTTCTATTATAAGTTTCTTATAGTTATATCCTAAGTATTCTATTTTTATATATTACTTATATCTACATTTAGGTAACCTTTTATACTTTATAATATTAGTACTTATATTAGTATAGTATTAAATGTAATAATATTATACTTAGTCTTTAGTATTCTTACTAGTTTAGGTTATAAAGTTAAACCCTTCTTCTTTTATTTATAGAAATTATAACTTAAGTTTCTCTTTTTTTTCTTTATATTTAGAATATTCTAAATATCTATAGCTAAGGGTATAAAGTATAGAGTATTAAATATACTATATATTATACTATTCTTATATTTTTATTTATAAGTAAACTTAGTACTTAGAGTTAGGATAGTATTTTAAATCTTATAGTCCTTTAAAGTATTATTAAGGGAAGTAATTATTCCTTATTTTAATTCTTACTATATTATACCTTAGTAAGAGTTTAATTAGAGTATAATTATATATTTCCTATTTAAGGTAAGAGTCTTTAATAATTAATCTTCTAACTTAAGTAGGATAATAGTTATTTTCTACTTTATTACCTTTATATATTTTATAGTAATAGTAATAGTATAATATCTATAAGAGTTTATTATATCTTAGTATAGAGAAGTATAAGTATAGGTTATTATCTTCCTATAGTTCTAGGGTATTAGGGTTATAAATAGCTAATCTCTAAGGTTTAGCCTAAATATAAATTAATTCTCTATTATAAGTATCTTTTCATTTATAGTTAAACTATAGATATATATCCTCCTCTATTACCTAAATTTACTTATTATACTAATTATAAATATATTTCTTCTACTATAGTAATTTAATTAAGAGTATAATAGTATTTAACTATTATTTCTTTTAATTATTATCTAAGTCTTTATTAAAGGTATTATTAATACTAGGAGCTGTTTTATAGCTAGTGTAGTTATTGCTAGAGTATTCCTTAGCTAGAGCTTAAATATTATTATTAGTAATAGGCAGTCTAAGTATTCTTACTTATCTAGCTTTTTATCCTACATTAATATATAGGGTCCTATCTTCCCTAGTATAGAACTTTTAGTAAATATAATTATTTACTTCTTATTATATAGATAGTTTAGTACTAAATTCTTAGTTATTACTTAGTTATATAGGTTCTTTAGGAATTTAGTAGGTATCTATAGTATTACTTCTTAACTTTATATAATTTATTATAACTATATAGTCTAATTATCTATTAGGGATTTTAATAGATAGTTATTAGTAGGATTTTACTTCTTCTAGAATTAGGATAAAAGGGGCTTATTTCTTATCCTTCTTAACTATAGTAATAGTCTTACTATTTATTGTAAATTAGGCTACTCCCTTAGGGATAGGGGTTTAGGGGTTATATTATTCCTTAGGTATTCCCTTATCTCCTTTAGGAGTCTCTTATAACCTATATTATATTCTTCCTGTATAAATACTCTTATCTTTGCTTTTATATTACTGAATACTAAGGAGGGGCTTTTTAGTATTAAATTAGTTAGTATTAGTTATTTTATAGCTACTTCTCCTAGTTATAGTAATAATCTTACTATAGTTAGTAAATTGAATATTCTTACCTTTAGGCATAAGCTTATGTTTCTATCTAGTCTTAGGCTTTTAATACTTACTTTTAAAATATCTTATTTCTTTATAATTCTAGTATTTAACTTAAGAGTAGTCTTTCTATATAGTTCTAAGTTCTATAGGGCTAAGCTAAGTTCTCTATAAAGTATTCTTATTTCTTTTCTAATTAGTATTAGAATAGTTTTTCTTTTTCTAGCCTTTAGTAGAATTCTTCTTTTTCTCTATTTATTATTTAAATAGTTAGTTATTAATTATTATATAGAGCTTAGTATAAGTATTAAAGTTTATTAGAAGGGTTAAGATTTTATATATCTTATCCTTAACTTTATCCTTTAGCTTCTAATAGAACTTATTAATTTTATTTTCATTAGTCTAATTAAGCTTAGTAATAAGATACTTAAATTTAGAGAGATATTCTAAGGTAGCCTTAGTTTACTTTAGCTTTTAGATTATAATAAGAGTATTATACTTTTTATCCTATTCTCTATAGATATTAATAAGTTATTCTTTATATAGTATAAAGCTACTAAAAAGTTCCTTAGTTTTAATCTTTTAGTTCTTAGGGGTATTCTTAATAAAGTCCCTTAGGTATAGTTCTATTCTATATAGTACTTTTTTATTAAGGAGGCTAATTCTATATTATACCTTAAGTTATTTATTCCTAAATATATTAAGATAGTATATATAAAATAACTTTAGTTATATTAGGTGTTTATAGAAGTCCTTTAGGGTACTATTAAACTTTAGTAATAGACTAGGTTTAATTGTTTTACCTATATCTCTAGGTCTTAAGATATTAAGGGTAACTTTAAAATTATTAAATTATTTAATTTATTTGTATTACTCTTTATAGGCTTTTTCCTACTTAGTGCTAAGGTTATTAACTTATTTATAGAGGGTATTAATAATAATATTATTATTAGGATTTAGTTAAATTTAACTAGTATTAAGCATTTAGATTTACTCTTCTAATTATCTAAATTAGGTAAGATTCTTATTATACACTTTATATAAAGTATTATATAGTAATAGAATCTCTTAGTATTACTATTAATTCTTATATTTAAGATTAGTAATATCCTCCTTATTATCTTTATTAGATTTTATTCCCTTTAGAATATTAATATTCTTTATATTAATATTTTCCCTAAGGGATTCTCCCTTAGTAATATTTAAGCTAAATAGAATTACTAAAACTATAATAATTAATTTAAGTTATTACTTAGGTTAATATAGTAATATACTAAATAAAAGCTATTAATATATAATAATTAAGCTTAACCTAGGGGTCTAGGGTAAGTCTAAGGTGTATAGTTTAATAATTAAGTAGATTAGGATATTATAGTAAGTAATATAGGTTATATTAATAATATATAATAGTAAGTTATTATATAACTAAGTAGGAGTAAATCTAATGATAGTATTAATAGCTAAGGAGCTTAAGGCTCTTATCTAATGTACTAAATGAATATATATATATACTATAATTACTAAGTAGTTAAATAGTGTTAAGTTATATTAAATAGTGCTTATTTAATGTATATACATTTATAGTATTAAACTGTGTTAAATAGAGTCTATTTAATATATATATATTATCTATTATAATAGGAAGGAAAAAGTAAGTACTGAAATGATTTTACTGATTATGACTGCCTGGTTCCAACCTGGGTTATAATAATAATAGTTAATATAAAAGTATAACTTATTTCCTTTCTTAGGGATAAATAGGATAAAAGCCTTTACTAAGCTAATAGATTATTAAATCTAACCTTTTACTAATATATTAGTAAAATAAGCTTAAAGGACTTCTAACTCCTTTATAATAAGGCTATAGATAGATTCCTATAGTAATATTTAGCCTTTCTCTATATTAATAGTATATATTTAGCCTTTAAATATTAAGAGATTTACTTTTTCTATTTTAAAGATATCTTTAAATTCTAGGTAAAGTTCTAAGTAGTTAATTATTAGCTTCTTACTATTAGGCTATAGTAAGTCCTTTATAGTCCCTTTTAGTATTATAAGAATAAATATATCTAAGGGATTACTAATAATTATAAAGGTAGTAATATATTCCTTAGTAGCTTTATATATCCCCTTCTTATTTATAATAACCTTAATATTACTTTATAGTATATTATACTTTTAAGTCTTTATTTTTTACTTAAGAACCTAAGGTTCTATATTATAAAACTAAAGATCTCTAAGGATAGCTTTATATTAGTAAATTATAGTAATATAGAAATAAACTTTATATATTTTTATCTTCTTTATACTATTATAGATTATTACTAATTATTAAAGGATTCCTTAGTTCCTAAGGACTTTATTATTAATTCTTTTAATTTAAACTTTACTAAGTTTAATATCCTTCTATTTAATAGTAATTAAGCAGTAAAAGTAAATAAAGCTTATATTAGTTTCTATATTAGCTAAAGTACTTCCTTTTAGTCTTTTTTACTAGTTCTCTATATATAATTAAGTCTTAATAGTTTAATATATTAATAGGGATAAAGTTTAATTAAATCCCTATTAAGTTTCTATACTAATAAATTAAATATTATTAAGAGTTATTATAGATATAGTAAGGTTATAGCTAGCTTAATATTAGCTTATAGTATAATAGTTATTCTTATATACTTTATAATTAAGCTTTAAATATTTAGTTAATATATATCTTTCTTCTCTATACTTATAGTATATAATTATTCCTTTATAGGACTAGCTAAGTATCTATAGGATTACTAGGGTATTAGTAGGGTTAATATTTAGAGTAATACTTAAAGTAAATAATAAGTATATATTATTATAACTAAGGTTAAGTCTTCTAAGGATTATCTCTACTTAGGTAATTAAGCTAATAAACTTCTATTAAGTTAAAGGGATTTTATAACTAATTATCTAAGTTTATAGTATAAGTATAAGTTAATAAATAGCTAAGTAAACTTAATAGGAATTAAATAGCTATTCTAAGAGCTTAGCTTTAAGGGCTTTATAATAGTTAAAGAAGTTCTTAATAGTCTAAGTTAGCTTTATATAGTAATAAGCTAGCTTTATAATTATCTTAAGGTATTAAATAGGATTATTATTAATAGTCCCTTTAACTTAAGTAAGGTAGTTATTCTATATAATCTTATTAATCTAATTTTACTAATTATTATTAAGGAAGCTATTTTAATATAGCTTAATTAATCCTTTAAGATAGCTATTAATAAGTAGAACCTTTAGTAAGTCTATATAGAAGCTTAAGGGATATAAAAGGAATTAGCTATTAAAATTAGTAAGGTAAATCCTTAATTTAGTCTAGGATTTTCCACTATAATAAGGAGTCTTTAAGATAAGCTTACTAATATTATAGTTAGGGCTTTACTATAAGTCTATATTATAATTATAGTAAGGTTACTTTATAGGTTATAGCTTATTATTAGGGTTAAAGTTAGGGGTAATTCTATTAATAATTAGCTTAAGCTAATATTTCTTATAACTAATTTACTATAAAGTCTATAGAGTCTTAATATAAAGGTTTAGTTTTACCTTTTCTATAAGAATATTAATAAGTTTAGAGAGAAGATTAAGGTTATAATAAGAAGAAGGGTTTAATAGTAATATTTAATTCTTAGATTATCTATCTTAAGTTTATAATATTATAGAGTTTTTATTACTTATTAGCTATAAGTTAAAAAAAGTAAATAGTATACTAAGAAAGTTATTAGTAATAATTATCTTCCTTAATAATCTATTATACCTATAGGTTTAGAGAGATTAATTTATTAAGGATAATATTTATAGTAAGAAGTAAGAAAGTAAAATAGATTATTAAATTACTATAAGGATATAATAAGAAAAGTATAATAGTACTATAATATATATTAATCTCTAATTTCCCTTTTCTTCTTAGTCTTTTAAGTTCCTTTTATCTTTATTCTACCTTAATAATCCTTACTACTTAAGCCCTTAGCTCTTAGGGCCTTTAGTTTAATAGTTTAACTCCTTAGGGTAAAGTAATATATTAGTAATACTTAATTAGTATAGTTATACTAAGACTATAGTAGTCTTACTACCCTTACTCTAAGATTATAATATTATTATAGCTCTATTTTTAGTATTATAGAGCTATTACTATTTTAGTATATAATAATATAATAGTTAAGCTTAACCTAGAGGTATAGAGTAAGTCTAAGGTATATAGTTTAATAATTAAGTAGATTAGGATATTATAGTAAGTAATATAGATTATATTAGTAATATGCAATAGTAAGTTATTATATAACTAAGTAGGAATAAATCTAATTATAGTATTAATAGCTAAGAAGCTTAAGGCTCTTATTTAATATACTAAATAAATATATATATATACTATAATTACTAGGTAGTTAAATAGTATTAAGTTATATTGAATAGTACTTATTTAATGTATATATGTTTATAGTATTAAACTATATTAAATAGAGTCTATTTAATATATATATATTATATATTGTAATAAGAAGGAAAAAGTAAGTATTAAAATGATTTTATTAATTGTAACTACCTAGTTTTAACCTAGGTTATAATATAATATCTCTCCTCTATTAGTTTTATTCTTAAGGCCTATTAAGTAAGCCTTTTTCCTAAGAGGTAAGTATCTATTGTTTTTTAGTCCTATAATTATTCCTATTCCCCTATTTAATTATAATATTAGGTTATATCTCTAAAAACTTATTATACTCTAAAGCTTTATCTATTTATTATAGTAATATTGCTAATATTATTAAAAAGTTTAGCTTTAAGATACTTTACTATTCTACTTATTTTAAAGCAAATTGCTATTCTTATATTATTATAGAGAGGAAGTTATAATGTAATTTCTATATAGAGAAGAAGTATATAAATTGTGATTTTAGTAGTATATCTTTATAAACTTATAGGTTTTTTATACCTATAGTTTTTTATAGTATTAATTTATTATAATTACTTATATTTCCTAAGAGAAGGATTAATTAAAAGAGTAAAAGAAGTAAGCTAAGGTTAATCTCTTTAAAGCTTTCTTATGATTATAATGTTTATATTATTAGGAAAAGTATTTTCATAAGAAGGTAGCTAAGATAGTTTATTAGGGTTATAAGGATTTAAATAAACTAAAGGCAGTAAAGCAGTAGAATACTGCTATTTATTCTAAGGCTCTTTCTAAGGTTTAATTATTAGAGGATTATAGGGTAATTAATTAGAATACTATTAATTTAAGTACCTTTTCTACTTTACTTAATTCTAGTATTATTAGTAAAAGTTCTTTAGGAGGCATTATATATAGGTAAGGTTTTTTATAGGTTCCTATTAATTATTACTCTCTAGGTAGTCTTTCTATTTAATAAGATACTTAGTTTAATTATTTACTTTTTAAGTATTTAAGATTATTTCTACTATATATTCTTCTAGTCTTTTAACCTTAGTTTTATATTTATTATTAAACTTTATATAAATAGTATCTCTTACTATTTTAAGGAGTATAATATAGAAAACTAAGTAAAGTCTAACTTTTAGTAATAAGTTTAATCTATAGTTATTTTCTAAGATTTTCTTTATAATTCTATAGGGTCTAATAAATTTATAGTTTAGTTTCTTATTTTATCTTTTTATTTTAATATTTTTTATTATAAGATAAGCTATATTTCCCTCCTAAAAGGATAATCCCTTTATTCTTTTTCTATTATAGTATTTTTTCATTTAGTTTTATATGAATTCTAGTTTAGTTTTTAATTCTTTATATAAGTTTTTTAATTTTTCTAATATAAGAATAGCTTTAGGGATAATTAATCTATTTTAGCTTATTCTATAGGCATTAGGGTTAAACCTAAAGTTAGTATATACTAGGGTAAGCTTTATGCTTTTATTTATAGCTATATTATAACTTAACTATATAGTTAGTAGTTTCTTAACTTAGTTATTCTATTTATAATTAATATAGCATTAAAGGTATTATTCTAGTATTTAGTTTATTTATTCTATTTAACTATTAGTCTAAGGTTAGAAAGCTATAGTAAATTATTAGTTTAATCCTAAATAGTCTATTAGTAATTACTAAAACTTTAAAGTAAATAGGGGTCCTTAATTAGAGAGAATTTCTATAGAGAATCTATAAATACTAATAATATTTTATAAAAAGATATAAGTAAACTGCTCTATATCTATTAATTCTTAGTAAGGTATAAAATAAGAAAACTTTATAAGTCTATCTATAATAATAAGAATACTATTATAAAGGATTTTAGTTATAGGATCTTCTAATAGGGGTAATTTTATAATAAAATCTATAGTAATAGAGTCCTATAGTTATTCTATGATTAGTAGGGACTATAGTTCTCTATATAGTTTATAGTATTAAGCCTTAGTTTTTATATACAGGTTATATTAGTTTATAATATTTCTAATAATTTATTTTATTTTAGGAAATTAGTATATTATTCTAACTTTATTAAGGGTTTTATTAACTCCCTAATGTCTATAAAGTAAATACTTATATATTTCTTAGATAAGTTAGTACTATAATTCTCTAGGAACTTACTACTTATTTATTTTTTTATCTAAGGGTAATTTATTATTATATTATTAAATCTAGGTATAAAAGTTATTTTAGTTTATAGTAATATAAGTATTTCCTAATGTTTTTCTAGTATTATTTATTACTTATTATATAGCTTTATAACTTAAGTATTCTATACTAAAAGCTTATTAATAGTAAGTATTATATTAGTAGTAATTATTAGGTCCTTTAGTATTCTAAATAAAATACTTATTAAGGTAGCCCTAAAACTATTTATCTAACTATTTATATAGGTATTTAATAGTTTAATAGTAATATTTAATAAAGTCTTTTCTATATCTTAATAGGATATAAAGGCTCCCTTAGATTTAAATTATACCCTTATCTATAGTAATCTAATTTAGTCTATTAAATATTATCTTTTATAATTCCTTATTATATAAATATATCTAGAATTTCTTTCTCTATATAAGTATAATACTTTCCTAGATAGATTGTATTTTATAGTATATTCTATCTTTATTAATAAATAATTAGTAAGTTATAGTAATATACTTCTATTTAAGATATCCTTTAGGTATAAAGTATAAAAGTTATTTATTAATCTTAATTTGCCTATTATTAAAGTTATATCTATAACTTATTACATTAACTTATCTATTTTTAGATCCTTTTTAATAGATAATAGTATAGTTAAATTCTAAAAGATATTTAGTATATTATAATTTTTATTTAGTAAGTTATTAGGTAGTAATAAAATAAGTAATATTCTTATAATCTATATAGACTTTAACTTAGTATTTATTCCCTAGGAGGTAGTATTAAAATTCCTTAAATAAGTTAATAATTATAAGGAATTCTTTATTATAGATAGGATAATTAAATTTAACTCTATATATTTTATAAGAGAAGAAAGTAATAGGGTAAAGAATACTATTATTATTTCTCTATCCTATCTAGGAACCTTATATATAGTTTAATAAATCTATCTTAAGTTTAATTTCTTATTTAAGGTTAAAAGTAACTAGTATTAGTTTACTTAGAATAATTTTCTTAATATTATTAAATGCTTTTTTAGTAATAGTATTCTATCTAAATATTTCTCCTTTCTTAGTAAATTATATAAATAGTATAGTATAACTACTAAAGTTTTAAATAAACCTTCTATAGTAATTAGTAAACCTAAGGAATAATTATACTTTCTTAATGTTTTTTAGTCTAGGCTATTTACTAACTATAGTAATTTTCTTTAAATTTATCCTAACCTAGTTATATAAGATTATATATCTAAGAAATTCTACTTCCTTAATATAAAAATAACTTTTCTCTAGTTTAACTAATAAATTATTATCTTATAATGCTTTTAATACTTTATAGATATATTCTATATATTCTTCTTTAGTATTAGAAAAGATTAGAATATTATCTAAGTAGTATACTATAAAGATATCTAAGTATTCTTATAGTATATAGTTAATTATTCACTAGAATGAAGTAGGTATATTTATAAGTCTAAAAGGTATAATAAGGTATTTATAGAGTTTATACTTTATCCTAAAGGTAATTTTCTATTTATTTCTAGCTTTAATATAGATTAGGTTATATACTCCCTTAAGATCTAATACTATAAAGATCTTCTTCCTATAAAGTCTATCTTTAAGTTCTATAATTAAAAGTAATAGGGTTTAATCTTTAAGGGTAATTACATTTAATTATCTATAATCTATAATAAGTCTAAGCTTTCTATTTTTCTTAGGAATAAATATAACTAAATAATCTATAGATAACTTAGATTCCCTTATATATTTTTTATATAATATTTTATTAAGGTATTCTTTAAGTATATAAAGTTATATTTTATTAAGGTTAAAGATTTTATAGAATATAGATAATACTCTATCTTTTAATATAATTTTATAACTCTACTTATTAAATTATAGTAAATCTATCTTAAGTTTTTCCCTAAAGAATTTCTTATAGATATAATACTATATTAGTATATTCTTAAAGTATTCTTCTTTAGGTAGTTTCTTTTATTCCTTAAGGTTTCTATTTATCTATATAAATTATTACTTAATATATCTAATTATTCTTTAGATATATTATTATTTTGTTTATTTCTATTTATATTATATTCCCTTTAGGGTTAGTAAAGAGTTTTATTCCTTATTCTATCCTCTAACCGCGAATCCGCCATTATTAAGCAGCGCACTACCCTATAAGTTACTACCTAATAACCAGTGCCACTGCCGCCCATTGGCCAGCGCCACAACTATACACATACATACGCCTATATACACTACTCAATAACTATACACCGCTCAATAACCAGTCACTAGCTAATCAGGATATCAGGATAGACATAGGCTAGGGGGCTAGCCCTTTCTCCTTTCCCTTTCTCTTTCTCTCTCTCTCTCTCTCTCTCTCTCTCTCTCTTTCTCTTTCTCTCTTTCTCTTTCTCTTCCCCCCTCTCTCCCTCCTCCCTCCTTCCTCCTCCCTTATCCCCTTATATAACTTACTTAATCAATAAATAAGAGTAGAGAGAGAGACTATAGACCTTTAGCAGTAACCCTAGTAATAGTGCTAGTATAACCCTAAGCACTAGTATAACCCTAAGCACTAGTATAACCCTAAGTATTAGTAGTACTAATATTAGTACTAGTACTAATACTAGTATTTATAGCTATAGCTATAGGAAGAATAATAGTAATAATAGTAATAATAGGAATAGGAGCTATAGTAAGAATAGGAGTTATAGTAGTAAGCTATTCTTACTACTATAAGCCTAAGCTAGTTCTATTACTATCCTTACTTCTATATCCTTATTTATATCTCTTATAATTATATTATTATTAACTTACTAAGCTACCTCTAGATATAGTATCCTAACCTTAGCTAGTCTACTTACTAAGCTCTTACTAAGTACTATTACTAATAGAGCCTTTAGAGCTTTAACTTAGACTAGTAATAGTAGTAAAAGGAGTAGGAAAGTATAGTAATAATAATTGCCCCTTTTACTAAATTTCCTATTTACTATATATTTAGCTACTAAAAATGCCCTAGCTTCCTTATAGTTAACTAAAAGCTCTATAAGATATACTATAACTAGCTTTATACAGCTAATAGTAAGCAGGCCTAAGCAGGCCTCTAGTATTAGGTCCTAGCCTAGACCTTCTTTATATAGCTAACTAAGTATACTTACTTTACTATTAACCTAGCCACTACTGCTACTACTACTCCTACCACTACTATAGCTACCTTAAGCTTAAGCTAAAGGAGCCTAAGCTATAGCCTATAGTAGCTAGCTATAGTAATAGTAGTAATAGTAGTACCTAGGGCTAGTAGTAGTAAGGATAGACATAGAGTAGAGAAAGTATATTAGTAGTAATAATAATAAGTAGCCTAGCTTATTATAACTATTTAGTAGTAGTAGAAGCATAAGTAAGGTAAGTAATAGGAAAAATTACTTTAACTAGCTAAGGATAATATATATAAGTATAAGATTACTAACTAGCTATAGTATACTAACTAACTTAACTACTTTAGTTACTATAACCTTTATTATATTTATACTATTAGTTAAATACTATAGTAAGTAAATAAGCTAAGCCTATAGTTACTATACTAAGCCCTAGACTAAGTCTTTTTCTACTACTATATTACTAGCCTTAGAGTACTATTATATATTACTTAACTCTACCTAGCTAGCCCCTACCTATAGAATACCTATAGCTAGCCCTTTAGGCCTCTATAGGAATAGGATAGTATAGATTACTATCTAAACTATAGTAAATACTTCCTTTACTATTGCCTCTAGGTATAAACACTTAAGCTAACTAAGCTAGCAATTTAGTATAGCTTTACCTTTACCTTAGTATAGTAAGGCTAGCTTACTTAGCTTAGCTATTAGTTAGCCTAAGCTATAGCTAGGGGCTAGGGCTATAATAAGGAGGATAGGAAGGAAGAGGGTAAGTAAAATAGAGCTAGAGTAAGTATAAAGGAGGATAATAATATAGAAGTAGAAGAGGAGGAGGAGGCAGATAATAATAAGCCCTATTAATAGTATAAATATAAGTATATTAAAGAAGCTATCTTATAGACTCTAGCTAGCTTCTAGATATAGTACTTACCTACTAACCCCTTTATAAGCCCCCTATAGCACTTTATTACTATCCTTAGCATTAGTAGGTAGATAGAGTAGCTATAGCTAGCCTATCTCTTTATAGGCACTCTAGCTAGCCTTATATACACTAGCTAAGCAGTTATAACTAAGGCAGTAATCCCTAACTATTAATAGCCTTAATTAACTAACCTCCCTAAGTAGCTATATATAATATAAGAGTGCTAGCTATATAAGACTAGCTATATACTAATAGGCTATATCCTTAGCCTATTACTATATAGTAGGAAGATTATAATAGAAATAAGCAGTTAGCTAACTATCTTATAGAGTATAGATAGGAGCTTACTCTACTTCTAAGGGCAGCTATTAGCAATAGATATTATCTAGTAGCTAGTGGCCTAGATAACTGCTAAGGCTAAGGATATCCTATAGGGAAAGCTACTCTTTTAGCTATCTATTGCTATAGCTATACTTATAATAACTACTGCTATAGCTATCTATAGCAATGAAGAGAGCTGCTTCTGGATTCCCCTTATGCCTATTTAAAATAACCTAACTTAGACTTAGTATAGCTAGTCCTTTATATATATAAATAGCCTCATTAAGTAAGAAAAGGAAATACTAAAGGCCTTTATAGTAAGCTTACTATAGAAGGAATTCCTTAATAGTAAGGGTAAGTAAAAATAGCCCTAGGTCTAGTAGTATTAATAGTAAGTTAAGTATTTCTAAGAGTTACTCTTACTTCTTATCTACCTAACTAATTAGCCTCTTTAGGGGCTTAAGATTACTAAGCTATAGCTTATTAATAGTATTAACTAGAACTATAGTATATTCATTATTAATAGTAAGATTATCTTAGTTAGTTAGTATTATAAGTCTCTTACTCACTTTAATAGCTTAAAGGTTATCCCTTAGATCTTACTAAGCTAAGTTAGCTAACTCTTAGTAATATATATACTTTATATCTAGCCCTTTATAGACTAGCTTAAGAGTAGTTACTTTACCCTCTATAATTAAGTCTATCTACTTAGTAACTTCATTTAGCACTAGTATAGAAAGCTAAGCATACTATAGAATAGTAGTTAGCTATTATAAGCCCTTACTAAATAGAGCTAATACTACATTAGCTAAAGGATTATACTATAGTAGTAATAGTATATTACTATTACTATAAGTAGGTACTATACCTAAGCTTAAGGGCTCTAGTAGTAGAGGTATTTAAGCTTAGCAGTAGGCTAAGGAGGGAATAAAGATAGGAAGGAGGAAGAGGAGGAGGGTAAAGGCTATAAGGATATTAAGGACTTTACTGCTGTATACACTAGCTATACTACTACTAGCTATAGGGTAACTATTAATATCCTAAAGCAGTTAACCTTAGAGTCCTTAGAAGTCTTTAGCTAGGCTAGCTAGTAATAGTATTACTTCCTTAACTATAAATCTGCCATCATTAAGCAGCGCACTGCCCCATAAGTCACCGCTTAATAGCTAGCGCTGCCGCCGCCCATTGGCCGGTGCTGCGACTGTGTGTATACATACACTTATGCACACTACTTAATGACTATGCACTACTTAATGACTAGTCACTGGCTAATCAGGATATCAGGATAGATATAGGCTAGGGAGCTAGCCCTTTCTCCTTTCCCTTTCTCTCTCTCTCTCTCTCTCTCTCTCTTTCTTTCTCTCTCTTTCTTTCTTTCTCTCCCCCCCCCTCCCTCCCTCCTCCCTCCTCCCTCCTCCTTTGTCCCCTTATATAGCTTACTTAATCAATAGATAGGAGTAGAGAGAAAGACTATAGACCCCTAGTAGTAACCCTAGTAATAGTACTAGTATAACCCTAAGCACTAGTATAACCCTAAGCACTAGTAGTACTA
>QGQB01000308.1:0-33770 GCA_003385265.1 Neonectria hederae
GTGGTGGGGAGGGGGGGCATTTGATCAGCCGCGGAGCCAACAGCAGCTGCAATTGGAGAGGACTGGATTGACAGATTCGTTTGGGATTGGATTTGAACGGCGAGCCAGATACATACGTTCTATTCGTATGGTCGACCTGGACGTTGCATTAGCCTCGCGTTGGACTTCCGCGGCTGGAGGCAGCGACAGCGACAGCGACGGCGATAACGTATCCATGACCCAGCGTTAAGAACAATGGTAAATACGAGGCAGAGTGTCGGACAGTGTCTAATAAGAGCAGGGCGTCGAGAGCAGCTGCATGAATTGACAGCACGGTGTCAAGGGCGAGCGAGGGATGGACTAACTGGTTCCGTCTCGTCAAAGCCCTACTTGGATTTACATTGGGGGAAGGTCTACGAATACGTCGAGATTCAAGCCCAGCGTTGGTTTGTTGCCGCCTCTTTCCACACATAGCACACAGCACACAGCACACAGCACACAGCACAAGGCACACGGCTCACAACACCCAACCCAGACTTGCCAGAACGTGTGCGTGCGACGGAGGGTTGAGCGAGCGGGATGCGCCCACACCCAACGGCCAACAACCAACAACCCAACAGCCTACGAGCAAACGACCAAACGAGGGCGATGCGCACCGCACCGCACCGCACCGCACAGCACCAACACCAGCGCACCAACACACCCGCGGGCTCGCACGCATTAGCGACACCCTTGCACGGGTGTAACACGCACGCCCACGGCCACATCCAGATCCACATGCACACCAGCGAGCTGCATACTATGTAGTATGTAGTACCTACGTAGACTACCACCAGCATCCACGCCCTCACCCGTCCACACCCGTCCACCCACCACACACAGGTCGTGCATCCTGCGGCCGCCTCTGCAACCCGCCGTCGGGAACAAGCGCGGGACCCCAGACCATCCACGCAGCGGCGACCAAGCGAGCCTCCAAGGCAAACCCCAGACCGCAAGACCCCAAGGACCAAGACGATCCATGAGAGAGCGCACCGCCAGCGGGACAGGGAGACAGGGAAGCAGGGAGACGGGCAGACAGGGAAGTTCAGGGACCCAGCAGGAGAAGAGAGGCCCCAGCAGAATGGGACCCCAGCAGCGCCCCAGCAGCGCCCGACCCGGTGCTGATTGGAAAATCCCCACTTGCACCTCGACGGGCTTGGTCCATCCATCCACCCATCCTTTTCATTCATCCTTCCATCCACATCCATTTGCCATTCTGCCATTTGCATCTGCAGTGACTACGGCGTTGTTGCTTCTGCGTCTGCGTCTGCATCTGCGCCTACCTGCGTTTGCGCCTGCGTCTGAGAGTTCTAGCTGCATCTCTGCTTCCTGGTCGTTCGCTTGCCCCCTTTAGCCACGCCGCGAGCGCTTCCCATGTATCCTAATTGCCTGCCGCTGCCTTGTCGACTGCCACCTTGTCGACCGCCCAATTAGCTCCATCTCTCTAATATGGGTTCCTTTCTGACGGACTCCGGGCACTGACTGGCTCTAGTAGAGCAACCTGACCTACCTCTACCTGCCTGAGCTTTCCTGAGCTTGTTGGGCCTTGCTGAGCCTCCTGAGCCTCCTGAGCCTTCCTGTGTTTGCCCACTTTCTTGACATTTTCTGCCAAAAAAAAAAAGAAGAAAAAAAAGAAGCCAACTACCAACTTTCCTGCCTTCATCGTGATACGCCCATGAACTTATCAGCCTCTAATCCACTTTATTAGAGGCAAAGACTCTTCCCCTCCCCCTTGGGTAGACACCCGGGCACCTTCCTTGGCACCTTGACACCTTGACATCCCCTCCATTATTCATCCACCCATTCGTCCATCCCCATCCATCCATCAATCCCTCACACTCTCACACGCACATGCTCTCAGGTGCACGCACTCTCACATACGCACGCTCGCACTGTATCGTGTCGAACCCCTCCCCTCCAATTGCCCTCACTTCACTTACCCTCCTTCGTTTAGCGGACGCGGCGCGTGTCTTATTAGAGGGCTATTTCCTCGACACGATGCATTTCCACGCTCGGTTGCTCGGTCTGTGTCGGTGATTGTTTCTTCCTAAAGCCGCTCCTTGCCTTGTCTGTCCTCGGTCTACAAACGTCTCCTTCACCTTGCTACCTACGTCACTCACCTCCTCCATCCCCCTCGGCCTTCTCCCTCTCATTGTTCCCAGTCGACAGCCACAGCCTCGCAGCCTTGGCACAACCAGGTCCTACATACACTCCATCCTGTAAGGTACCTGGTACAGTACCGTTCGCCGTCCCTACGGTGCTACTCGACTCCACCTCTCGCCGGCGCTGCCCACCGCTTGCTTGCTGGCGCCCGCTCCAGTTCCTGGGTCCGTACGTGACTGCAGCAGCAAACTTGAGCGAAGGTACGAAGTACTCTCTCTTTTACATTAACCACACCCGCCGCGCTACTCCGTAAATACTACTACGTACATCCAGCGCCGCCGCTACGCCCCGGTGCCACCTCAATCCTGCCCGGGGGGCGCAACATCTGCCTCAACCCACACAAGAGCCACAGGGGTCATAGGGGCCATAGGGGCCACAGGGGCCGAAAGGGCTACAGGGGCCACAACCGACAGCCTGGCCCAGAAACCTGGCACCGCCCTGACCTGACCTTCCCATGCCGCTGGGACGGACAGACACACAGCGCAACGACGGGAACAACCCCTCGACAACCAACACCACACACGCAAGTCGTCACACTCGGCACACACTCACCAGTCACCAGTCACCACCAGTCACCACCACTTACCACCACTCACCACTCACAACTCGCATCCACGCTCACCACTCACACTGACACTGACCCTCACAATTCTTGATCCTCCCACACACCCCTCCCTTCCTCATTACTACTTCTGTCATCTTCGCCCTACTCCTCTTTTCTTACCTTGCCTCTCCTTCTCTTCCCTTCCTCCTCCTTTCCCCTTCTTCCTGCTGAAGGCCAACACCGTTCCCTGCTGTCCAGGTACGTTTTGCTCTTTCCTGAAGCCTATCTATCAAGTCTCCCTCGCCCAAATCGAGCACAGCCGTCTACGATTGGACATGATAAGCGCGGGCCGAAGACGACGGCCAACGAAGAACGGTCGGCCGAGGGGCGGCGGACCATTGGTGGTGGGTAAACTTACCAAACCTTTGTCCCAGAGCCAAAGCCAAAAAAAGATGCTCCGTTATTGTATAAGCCCGCTTCTGTGTTGTGTCCGCCCGTCTATCTCTCTCTTTGCCCGCCTGCCCGCTTGTCTGTCCGTTCGTCTATCCATCCGCCTGAGTGAAGCCTCTGGGCCGGCCATACCTCTCTCCTCGCCATTCGGGATTGCAAGGCCTCGGCGCGTTCGCGGCAATCCTGTGCAAGAGGAAATGTGAGTGGGTGAACAACAGCCAACACTAGATGACAAGCAACGACCAACCCCCAGCACCAACGTCAAGCCCCCCCGAGCTCTATGCCGAGTCGGCATTCAGTCATCAGTGACTGGGTGAGCACTGAGAAATGTTGGGTGGTCATCGGCGGGGCGGGACACAAGGGAAACAAGACAACCGGAAGGACAAGCGGGCAAGACAGCCGGACAGACAGACACGCGAGGCACTCGAGGACATGCGAGGGAGGCGCCGTTCCCGTTGAGTTGTGGTCGACAGGCATTCCAAGTAGTAGAAAAGTCTAACACGGGTTTTGCGCAGGCAGTTTCAGTCGCTTGGCCACGCATTTGCTTTGCTTTGGGTTGCCGCCTCATCGTTCGACTCGTTACGTCTCCGACCTTGTTGAGACAGACAGACAGCCAGCCAGACAGCCAGACAGCCAGCCAGCCAGCCTGCTCAAAGAGGTAGAGAGAAAAGTCTAGAGACAGAGGCAGAACCAGAGCCAAAGAGTCCAGAAGCTCAAGCCCCAAGGCACGCGCGCAACAAGAGCACATAGTTACCAGGTCGAGACAAAGTCGGGACAAAGGCTTCGTGGCCAAGCTTCGTGACCAAGGAAGGGGCAACAGCCTCCTGCGCCGTCGCCGTCGCCGTCGCCGTCACAGTCTCCGCGAAGGGCCCCGAGCCCGAACGCCATAATCGGTGGACCGTGGACCGTGGACCGTGGACCATCTGTCGTTGATCAAGCAGCCTCCATCAGCCAGCCCGCCCGCCGCTCGCTCGCTCAACCAGCAGCCCGTCGCTCGGAAGCCTCCCTCTCATCCATCAACTTATTTGGTGCCAGTGCCAGTGCCAGTGCCAGCTGCGTGTGGTTCACACGCCCGCACTTTGGCACGCACCCCCCCAGTCGCTTTCTGTGCCGTCCCGTGTCTGGCCCTTGACTTGACTTGACGCCAAAACGCCCTGGCCCTGGCCCTTCCCTTACCCACCCCCCTTCCGTCTCTACCCTACCTACCTAGGTACCTCCTCTACGCCCTCGCCGCTTTTTTTCTTCCCTCGCTCGGCGGCGGGTTCTGGGACTTGGTGCTAAGTGCTGGGTGCTAGGTGCTAGATCACTAGGTGCTAGCTGGGCCGGCTCCCTGGGAACGGCACGACACCGGGCCATCCGCCCCCATTACATTCCCGCCTCTGCTCCCCGCCACTCGCCCACTCGCCCACTCTAAACTTCCATCCTTTCTGCACCTCCCTCGCACATCCCCTCTCTTCCCTCGCACACCCCCCTCCTCCTCCGCCTCTCTTAACCCTCTTGACCCTCTTGACCCTCTCTCTCTCTACACACTTTCAGCCCTCTGCCCTCTCTCTCCTCCGGCCTCTGACCTTTCGGAGACACCTTTCGGAGACACCTCGAGGTCACCCAAGTGACGACGGATCTCTCTGGCCTCCGGACCTTTTTTGGGCTTTTCAACTTTTTCCTCACCTCTTACACTCCCGTGCTTCCTGCTTTCGACTCGCCCTGCTCTCCTCGCCGTCCCCAAGCCCCGGATCTGGGAACCAGGTTTCTCTCTTCCTTACCACCTGTTCCCAAACCCACCCCCTCCCTCCCTTAATCCCCAGACCCAAACCCAGACCCAGACCCAGGCAATCCCAAACCTCAATCCCACCTGCACTCACCCTCGCCGCGTTGCGCTGCACCGCACTGCACCGCACCCGCAAAACTGCACCGCACCGCAAAACTGTACTGCAAAAACTGCACCGCACTTGCACCGCGCCTTTTGGGTTCGTGCCTGCTTGTTGTTGTTTGTTCCTGGCCCCTCCCGCGCCCTGGATCAGAACGTCCCCTCTATCTTC
Source organism: Neonectria hederae (assembly GCA_003385265.1). NCBI lineage: Eukaryota > Fungi > Ascomycota > Sordariomycetes > Hypocreales > Nectriaceae > Neonectria > Neonectria hederae. The sequence goes on from QGQB01000308.1 coordinate 5,215, forward strand.
CCTCGCTCTATATATTCGGCCTGTCCCGTCGCACTTCTCCCGCCCGCGTTAGAAACACAGCCTCCGCCTTTCGGACCAAACCCCAGGGTCTGCCCCTCTGGTATTCTGGAATCCGCTGTCATCTCCCACCGAGACATCCATTCTTGACTCGGCATACTCGGCCACTCCGACGACACAACACACACAGGACCGCCGCCGACGACGACAACAAACACTGTTACCACTTACCACTCAACTACTACTTACTTACTACCACTACTGCAACTACAACTACCAGTACTCCTACCGTGGCCACCCCACCCCCAAATGCTCCTTCGCAATCTTCCCATCAACCACTTCACACCAAGAGCCTTTGGATCTAACCCGCTCACCTGCATTTGCCCGTCAGAGGCCCCTTGTGCATCAACATAGCATGGCCGAAGACAATTACCGAAAGGAGTATCCTCATCATAGTCGCCCAGAGGAAAATCACCAGACCCGACATTTGCTACAGTACCCTCCACCTCCCTCGGACAACTCTCAGAGGCCCTCTGAAGTTCCTCCAGCCAACATGGCCGCCTCCGTTTCCCTCCCCTCCATCCATGACTCCCGCAGCTACGGCCCACCACCCGGTGGGCCAGGACGTGGTTACCCCCCCGACCCGCGGTATGCTTCGCCTAATGCTGTCAACGGCTACCCGCCTCCAGGCCAGCCAGGTCCGCCCCCAGGGCATCAGCAGCAGCCTCCGTATCTTCCGCCTCTCCAGCCTCAAACTGACCCTCGATCTCCGGCCTACCCACCGCCAGATCAGCGGGGTGGCTATTACGACGACCGCCGCCCTCCTGGCTACTCGCAGGAGCCCTACCCGCAGGATCCTTACTACGCCTTCCGAGGGCAACAGCCCCAGGGTCCCCCTCCTCCTAATGGCTTCCGTGACTACCGCGCTCACCTCGCCAGCGGCGTCTACGAGTATCCCCCAGGAGGTCCAGGTGCCGCGCCCCAGTTGACCCAGGCAGCTCCCCGGCAGCGTACTTCGATTGCCTGCAGATACTGCCGGAAGCGAAAGGTGAGTGCTGTGCCCCTCGGATTCTGCTTGTTCGAAGTTGCTAACTTGTCCCAGATCCGATGCAGTGGCTATCAAAGTGCTCCAGGAGGCAAGTGCCAGAATTGTGCTAGAATGAACCAGGAATGCATCTTCCAGCCCGTGTCCTCATCGAGCTCGACGGCGTTCATCCCCGTTTCTGCAGTTCCAGGGGGCGTTCCGCCAGGTACTCAGCTCTTCGGCGCATACGGCCAGCCCCTGGCTCCCAGCTCGGTTCCAGCACACCCCCAAGGCCCCTATCAGCACCAGCCGGGGGCCCCACCGGGCAACTACTACGCACCAGTTCAATCGCCGACCGAGTCGTTCTCGTCCTACGGAGAGGCGAGAACCGATGATGGCAGTCAAGTCGCTGGAAGACGCCGCCGCAGGACATCGGAGGAGCAGGACGAGAGCTACCGGCTGCCTCCACCCAGGGGAGCTGTGGAGGAGGACCCACGAAGAAGGTCCCCAGCGGAATTTTCAAACCACAGCAGCCCAGGCGGGGTTGGCTACCCGCCATATCCTGGTGCCAGACAGAGCCCACGCAACCCTAGCGGAAGCGCGCTGCCACAGTCGACGACAGGAGGAAGCTATGCAGCGTCGGCCCCTGGCGGTCGCTCCCCAACAGCACAGAACGGTTCCAGCGGATCGTCGACGCCGGCTCGACAGGGGCAGGGCCCCAGCCAACAGTCACAGCAAGGAAACTCGTCAGTTATGAGTCTCAGCAACCTAGTTGAGAAGAACGACATCGATAAGACGATGATCGATCGGCTGAACCGACCTGGACCTGGTCAGAACGGGGGACCAAGAGACGCAAGCCGTTGAAGAAACCCGAGGACGAATTGACCCTGCCGGACAGGTCAACGCGACGAGTCGATGCTCTACGGTTTAATTGATTGGCCTCTCGGATCTCGATGGCTGGCCACCGACGAGATGACGGATTTTCGGTTCCATTTCATGCTTTTCTTTTTATATCTCGACAAAAGAGGGAGGAAGCGGCTGGAGTCAAAACCAAACAAAAATGGGAGAACGGACTCCCGTGGCGATACAGGACAGCAGGGCATGGTCTAGAGAAAGACGCAGTTTGGCAACAAACATCCTTCAGGTATCATGTCTTTTGTTTCAGTGGCTGTTGTCTAATTTTGTGTTGGTCGCGGGCTTGTCACGGTTCCCGTTTCTATTTTCTGCTTTTCTCCTTTTTGCGAAATTTCTCCTTTTTTGAGAAATTGCCTGGAAAAAAAAGCAGCAGCTACAGGCCGTTGCGCACTTCTAATCGGTCGGTCACTTTTGTTTCCAGGAAAGACGGATACGCCTCACGGCACCAAATGGTTTTATGCTTGTCTCGGTTTTTTTCTTTACGCGCTTGGTTCGTGTTTTCATTTATTTGCGATTACAAGAGTTACGAATTGTGGGTGGGCCGGCTGGGAGTGGTGTGATTGTTTGGTTTCTCGAGAAGATTTTTTTGTCTTGTCTACTAGGATGACTATTCGCGCAAGCGAAAGGAAAATGGCCGGTGCCTTTCCCTGTTCTGTGGGCATATGTTGATGAAGAAGGACTTCAAGGGAACGGCAAGGACAGGATGGATGATTATGGACTAGGAGGGGTGGGCTCGGTTGGGCTAGGATCAAGGCACGGCCAGGCGAAGGGAAAGGAAGGAACTTTGGTTGGAGGCAGTTTGACGGTTGACGTTTTTGACGTTTACTGTTTTGTTTGTTTGTTGTAATCAATCGTTTCGACGCCCGATATCCATATCTACTGTTGCCATGAATACCGAATTGAAGCTGAGTTGAAGGACATCTGTCTTGTCTTGTTTTCCCTTGTCCCTTGTCCCTTTTCTCCTGTCGTTTTTGGCTGACACGTAGTTTGGTCTAAGGGACAATTGATGCAAGGCATACGTAGTACGGGTAGGTAAACTAATGAATGGGTGGATGTTGGGACGTCCACGATCTAGGGGCTAGTAGTACGGTTGGTGCCGGCGGTAAAAAGGAACCAATACAAAGAAATGCAGGGATCAAGGGATGGGGAAGACGGATCTAGTAGTTGTACTATGTGCCACCTATGTAGAGGGAGGTGAGGGAGATCAGGGAGATGGAAGACTGGTAGATGGACTGGGAGGAGAACTACGAGAGGAGGAGAAGGAGGAGGTGGGTGTGGAGGCGGCTGCTGTGAGAAGGGAGGGCGTCATGTGTCTGTCACCCGAAGACTCCCGGGGCGTGCCATCTGCAAGGAAGGCCGGATGTAGGTAGATAGGTAGTAGGCAGAATAGTTGCATGGTAGGTTGGTAGGGTTGAAAATTTCCAGTGGCTAGCGGGAGGGGAGGCTGACAGGACGAACGAACGACAAAGAGACAAGGAAGGGGATACTACGTACACTACGTTGTAGACTAGATGAGGGGGAGGAGATGGGGAAGGCGTCTCTCGCCCGCCTTGCCTTGTCTCGTCTCGTCTCGTCTCGTCTCGTCCCGTCACGACGCTTGCGGACAATTGGGACCGGAGGGGGGAAGCAAGGGCTTGTGGGCCGTTAGATGGGGGTCATGAATGAATGGGTGGAGTGGGTGTTAATTCCGTAAAATAAAATAAAAAGGCGAGGGAGAGGGGACTAGTTGATTGGATGAGGAGAGGACAGGAGAGAGAGGGGATGAGAGAGGGGATGAAAGAGGGGAGGATGAATGACAGAGTCAGTCAGTCACAAAGAGAGAGAACCACAGAGAGAGAGAGAGACAGACTCATCAAAAAGAGGGGGGGGGGGAAATGTCCCTTGTTCCCTGTTCCCTGTTCCCTGTTCCCTGTTCCTTGTCCGGAGCGGAGAAGCAAGTCCCAAGGTGACTTGGCTTTGACTTGACTTGGGTGGCGGGTGGCTGTTGTAGATTTGGTGTCGATTCAAAAAGAAATGTGGGAAAAATTGTGGATGACTTGTGGATATATGCCTGCACGGGGACGGCCGCAGGAGGGTCGATGCACATGACGCAGCGCCGACGCATCAGGGGGAGGGGGGGGGAGGAGGGGGGAGGAGGGGCGGTAATACCTAGTGCGACTATCCTAGGTAAGGTTGGTATGTAGATATGTACTCCGACGGATGATAGAGGGTGGGAAAAGAAAAATAAAAGAGAAAAAAAGGGGATTAGTTAGGGAATAATTGAGTGCACACGGACATTTGGCTATACATGGAGAGAGACAGAGAGAGAGTGTGGAGGTTGGAGGTTGGTTCATGGTGGGCTGGTCTTTGTTTGCTTGTTTGCTTGCTTGCTTGTTTGCGTGCTTGTTTGCTTGGGCGGCTTGGCTGGGGGCTGGAGCTGGGGCTTGGCTGATCTGGGCTGAGGGCGACGGCGGTGGCTGGAAGGCTGAGGTCTTGGTTGGCCATGTTGAGGCTGAATACATGGATGGATGGATGGATAGGTGAATGGATGGAGATGAAGATGAAGACAAACATGGCCGGGCTGGTGATGTGCTAAAATGTGATGTGATGTGGACTTGTCTTGTGGTGTTGGCTTGGCTGTCCATCGTCAGTCAGGGCGAGATGGACCACCCAACAGAGAGACATTGTGAGCGTCAGTCCGAGACAAAGTAAGACAAATCAAGGTATGAAAAACCAGCGTTAGGACAAACCATAGTAGTATGTTGGGTATTCACCAGCAAGAAACAACAACAACAATAACAATACGCTGATACAGCACGTTATGCTGCATGCAACGCTGCCGAACTAAACAGAAGACATTCACAATACGTACAGTACAGCTCCCAAGCTGACAAAGACAGACAGACACACGCACACGCACACACACGGGACACACGCAAATGCAAAGCAAACAGAGTTATCACAAGATGAGGTACACGCCCCCCTCACTCTCTATTTCCCCCCCCGCTTGTCGACATCGAGCCAACCACTACGAATACACACATGGCCGAAGGAACCCTGACACGTTCGGACCAGATTTGCTTCCCGTCAGCCAGCCACAGGTCAAGGAACCCGGAGACAATTGGTACGTCTACGCCGAGTTTGCCGGACTAATCGATTTAACGGTCCCAGGCAGCCTTTTAAATTAGGCGCGGCCAAGCGGAAAGGGGGGGAGGGGAGGGGTGTGAAATTGCCTACGGGAACCGGTCGAGGGGAGGAAGCTAGACGCGATGGACGACGAGGAAGCGCTGTTTTAGAAGTCCAGGGTTGATTGTTCGGTACACTATCGTCTGCCCTTCCTACGAGGGGCGGTAGTGGGAGTGGCTAGTAGATTACCACGAGGGACGAAAGGTTGCTGATCAATATCATGCCTTTTTGTCTCAACCTGGGTCAGGTCTCGAGTCCGCCTCCGCGATGGCGTGGGACGGAGACCAAGGGACTGCACGCCCTTGGCCATCCTTTTCGACTCCGAACGACCGTTTGTGCGCGGCAAGATCCGAAATAAAATAAAATAAAATAAAAGGTGTGGGGAGAGACAGAAGAGATAAGTAGGGCAACGAGGGAAAACAACGGTAAATACACACGCCCTCATATCACCGTTCTGCAGACTATGCAGCATTATACACGGCGGGTGCGGGCGGGCTGCGGCGACGGCGTGACAAGACGAGGGAGAAGAGGGAGGCGGTAAGGTTTGGGAAGGGGATGGAACACGATGGGGCCCTTTTTTGGGGGGCAGATTTAGGGGACTTTGTTTGTTCGGGTATGCTGGAGTTTATTGGATGACGGATGCTACGTAGTATATGAGAATATGCTGGGAGGGGGGGCGGCGTGTCTGGGCGAGGGTTTCTGTAGATGGAGAGTCATGGACAGAGAGGGACGGACCGAAGTTAGGACACGACACGACACCACATGACATGACACGAGGGCGTGAGACGATGGATAAGGAGGAGAATGCAGCGAGGAGGTACTTTCCGGCACAGTGTAGTTTAAGTCGAAGCGGTGACGAGGTACGTTGCGTGGTATGTGATGGTGGTTTACGAGAAGGTATACGAGGACGGGAAGAATAAAGTGAACAAACATCTATACTTTGTTTCAGGGGGAGGATGTTCACTTTCTGAGTCTTGTTTGATTTTTGAAGTCTCGAAATGGAAAGCTAGACATGTACTTCAGAAAGCAGACAGACACAGAAAGATATCTCCCCCTTAATTCTCAAGAGAAAAAAAAAGAAGGGGGCGTGGGCTAGGGGAATACACATAGCAAGGGGGACAAGAAATTCAATTGCCATACTCACCCACTTCGCGAAAGAAAAATAAATGGAAATAGTACAAAGGGGCATGAGACAAGCATTCGCCACAGTGAGGACATTTTCTGGCCGGGATGCCAGGAACGAGGGCGGCGGGATGGTATGCGGAAGAGGGACGTGGCGGGCGCGCGCTGGAATGCGGGTTTTGAAGGGGCGAGGTTTATTTTTTTTTGTGAAGGGGGAGGGGGGGGGGGTTGTTATCGGGANNGGGGGGGGGGGGGGGGGGGGTTGTTATCGGGATGGGACGTGGGACGCTGAAGGGGAGGGCGTGTGAAGGGGGGTGAGGGAGAGGTGGGATACGAGATAAGTGTTGGATAGAGACGAAAGGAAGAGGTGGAGGAGGAGGAGGAGGAGGAGGAGGAGAGACAGGTTGGAGGAATTTCCAGTGACTATTATCAGGCGGACTGCGATGTGATATGATGTGATGTGACGATGCGTCAGCTTGGTGTTTTCCATCCGTCATGCTCCAAGCCAGCTACCATCGTCCTGAGTCAAAACACCCCTGGCTCTCTTTGTCTGCGTGTCTCTCTCCTCCAATATCTCTCTCCTTATGTCTCCCATCATGTCGCTCCATGTCTCTCCATCTCGACGAGAATTCCTCGTCCACCACTAGACAAGGCTGTGACCTTCTCCCTCTCCCTTCTCCCAAGCATCACCAGCCAGGGGCACGTAGATTCCCACAGAAAACCCCTAGAGAATCTTCCTTTTCCCATGGCGTTTTGCCTCCCACGCTGCTGGGACGGTTCCAGAACCGCGGGTCGACTCTTCCATTTCTCTCTGTCTCCAAAACCTACTAAGAGAACAGCAGCGCGCCCCTTCCCACTTCCCGGGCTGGAAAGCACGAGGCGTTCTTTGCGAGCTGGAATGTGGGAGGATCAAAAACTCCATCTCGTGGCGGCGGCCCTTTTTTCTTCTCTTTTTTCTTCCCCCTTTTTCTTTTTTTGCTTTCACCATCGCGGGAACGAAAAGCCCCCCCGGGGTGGAACGGATTCGAGGCGGCGGCCGGCGCCGGGGATAGAGTTTTGTGCAGGAGAATGGAGATGTCATTTGGCGTTTTCTGCTTCTTTCTATGACAAACGAGAAGAGGATGGTTCGTCGGTGATGACGAGGGTATCAGAGGTACGGATAGGACGGGCAAGGCCTGGAAGCGGAGGGGGTATTATTCCAGATTTAATTCCAAAGCTCTCAGTCTGAAGCATACGACATTTGTCTTGCTGGCTTTTGGCGTCTCCAACAGTGACATTAGGGGGGAGTCAAGCTCCTCCAGTATTCCTCATGTGTATTATATGTCCAGGAGTCTCTACGGGTTGACACCTGCACAAGTATATGCATCGAACAAAGAATCCAGACACTTGATCATTTGCCTTTTTGATTGACTCGATTGCGTCTCCGTCTTTTAAATATCCTCAAATCAATAATCTAGCAGTTCCTTACCGTAACCCCCCCTTTTCATCTATCACGATCTTGACGTGGATGAATCTACCCACCGAGTATAAGCCAAGTGATTTCAAGAACATCGTCGTTAGATATTATCTGTCTGGCTATGAGACAAAACATTGCTTCAAGTCTGACATTAAGCTGGCTCGCTACGCTGTCGTCTGCCGTGAATGGCAGACATGAACGCGATTACAATCGCTGGGAACAACTCTGTCTTTACAAGCGCCACCCACTACTTCTTGACTACACCCTCGGTTACTCGGTCTGGATATCAAGCCGAGAAGGTATAGACAATGCTGCTCTCGGCTGAATCTCCTAACTGATTCCGTGTTCGAAGAAGGGTTGCGGAGAACAGGCGGCCGATGCATTTTTGGCTACTTGGGCTTGACGAGGCTGGTGGCTGACCCTCGTACACTGCTCCAAATACAGTTCGATATCAAACAAGGGGCTATATTATAGGGACACCGATCGATCTCGCTGTATCCGGGAGATCCGTCTTGTCGTCTTTGACCCTCGATGAGCGGGAACGGCCCAGACGGCCGGATCCGGGGAGGAGGGGGCGTGCGAGGGTGAAACCGGACAGAGTTTATAGATGAGAAAGGATGGCGTCTTCTCTCCGGAGAGGCCGCAAGGGACGAAAGGATAACCAAGAATGGGCCGTCACGGGAACAGAAGACGTGGAGTCTGAGGCCGAGGTGGAGGCAGATGCGTCTGAGACATGAATGTTTCTGGGATCGAGTTGGCGAGGGAGAGGGCAGACAAACGCCGGCCGAGGCTTTGGCCATGCCGTTTCCGGGCGGACGGGAATCACGGGATCACGGGATGGCTGCCCAGCTTCTACTACGCCGGCGAACACTCTCTTTGTTCGGTTTCTTCTCGCTTTCCACTGCCCGCTTCGCAACCGAGACGGAGGCGGACTGACGCAGGAACCCTCCCAGCCAACGCCTTTCCTCTTGGAACCACGCCCCCTCTCTCCTCGGCCTCTTTTTTTTTTCTCCTCCAGGGGTCATGAGTCTCTAGAAACAAAGAAACCTTGGGATCGATCGCCGGAGAGAGTTTTTCGGGCTTCCGCGAACGGAGGCTTTGACGCCACAGGCGTTTTGGCTTTGTCCGTCACGGCGGGTTTCGCGGGGTGGACTGGCGATGGGGGGGGATGGGGATCGGTTGGCGAGGGATCGTAGAGGGAAGTTCTGTCCAGGTTGAGTGAGTGGCTGTTGAGAACAGACGGAGTATCAGTCAGTGAAAGGCTTTCCTAGCTGTCGATGCTGTAAAGATCGGGGGGCTTTGATAATGACTCCCAGACTGTGTGAGTCGTGGCTTAATAAGACTGCCGACACTGAGACCTCAGGCGCCTCCCAAACCTCAGACATCAAAACCTCGGGCCTCAGACTAGCTTGTTAGTATCAGACACTCAAGATGCGGTCCTTTCGACAGGTGGCCGGCTCCGTGCCAGACACGCGGCAGGTCAGACACCATGACAATGGCGTTGTCATCTGGTTTCCTGCCCTGAACCACGCAAACGACCATTGCATGAATCATGAGATTGATTTTAGCATCGACTAATGCTACAATGACACACATTGCAGTCCAGGGCAGACAAGACCGGAATCGGCCTGGGATCGACGCCTGTTGATAATTGCAAACAGTCTGCGTCCCTTCACATGTTCTCCCTGCCGTCGTTGTTATCACGTATTGCCGGTACAAAGGCGACCCCTGCTCGAACTAAAGCCAAGCCGTCCAGCTCCGAGTCAGTCAGCCCAGCTCGACAACCAACAGTCCAAGACAAACCACCAAGCCCATTGCCACTCCCGCGCTTCCCGTCCCCCCCCGAATAGCCTCCCTTTCACCAGCTCTCCTCCCCTTGGACTGATCCTCTCCCTTCCCACTTCTCTCTCCTCCCTTGATACCAAACATTCCCCTCTTCCCTCCCCCGCCAATCCCCTCACTCACACAGGGTGGAGCGATCCCGGATCCCCGGCCCGCATCCGCATTAGTCCTCTTTGAGCCGCTGCGACAAGGGGGTGGGTGGTTGCTTTCTGCTGCGAACTGCGACCGTGCGGCCTCCGCGCGCGGGAATGGGAGCCGCATTGTTCGGCTTGCGAGTCCGCGGCCGGGAACGGCCGGCGTCCGGCACCCGTGTCGCCGTGTCGGGGCCGTGAGGACCCCGGAGCTGTGACGGTTGTGGGCGTGGGAAGTGTGGGATATGGGGCAGAAGAATCAAACAAAGGGGATGGGAGGTAGGATGCCTCGAGGGCTGAGACATGGCCCATGAGACGTCGGATATAGTTGGTATGATGGTAGAAACGTAGTAGAAGGTCCCTAGATGGCATCGTCATCGAAGAGGAACCATGGGCCAGTGCGAAAAGCGTGTTAACAGCCTGTATCCATCCAGTCGAGCATCAATACTTCGAGGTCGCCTTTCATGCTCTCTAGCCTCGACAAACGACACTACATAGTGTAGTCTCGTTGGATAAATGTCTTGATCATGCTCTTGCGATATTTCTGCCTTCTTCTGAGCTGACTATCATCTATGGTCATGTCTGCGTAAATTCGTGCCCATCCTCTATATCATAATTACATCCAAGTATTGGACCAGGTAGTGCACCGTCTAAATCATTCCGGACGATACCGCTACCCGCTCACCTCCAGCTCAACCATCCTCATTCGTGTCCGGCTGGGGAGATTTTCGTTTCGGTCGAGCCAGTCGGACAACCCGGCAGTCTATATGACTTGGTCAAGGAGCCGGACTGGCCCGACGACTCGAGTTTTCCAGACACATCTCCTCTCGTACTCCTAACCGACCAAGAACATTCCGCTCTAGGACAAAGCATCTTTCCGCATATATCCCCATTTCGTTCTGCCGATGCCACGCACTGCTCAGTCGCCGGACCATGACGCGCTTCCACCCTCCAACGTTGATGACGATCCGTTTCCAAGGCCTCGACACACCCTGTGGCCTGCCCTGGGCAAGAAAGCGGAAGGTCTGCATGGCTGCCTCGTAATCGCGGTCCACGTCGGTAGGAACATCCTCCAGGGGCCCGACGACGGTTTGTACGTGCAAAGTCAGCGTATCTAGAGATGGAAAGGCACAGACAGCCCGGAGGAACTCCGGCGGGTCGCACAATCCGATGTCCATATCCAGCTCCAGAGTGTGGACTAATCTCAGACGCCGGGAAAGGAGCTCCAAATCACCTCCCCACAAGGTTGGACACCTCCGATCGTCCTCCGTAAAGCCAATGTGGTCTCGGAACCGTAGAACTCGTAGTGACCGCCCATGCGCCTCAATCGCATCCAAGGGAAACAGTTGTGTATGACATGTTATATCAAGAACCTCAAGGGATTGGATATGGTTCTTGATAAGCAGGTAGAGGCCACCAGTGGCCCCCTGCCTCCGGTCAGGGAGGTGACTATAATCCTCCACGTGCAATGTATGGAGGCCCGAGAGGTCACTAAAGGAGATGGACGAAAGGAAATTGAACACGGGCACCGACACCAACTCTAAGGACTTGATTTGCGAAAAGTCCCAATGTTTTCGGACATCCTCGGCCGAATGATTCCAATCGTAAGATCGAAGAAGTAGTTGGGAGAACGGAGGCAACCGCTCTCCTGGCTGAAAGCCGAAGCTGGTACCTTGGCCACGATCCTCATAGTGTAACGTCTGGAGTTGGGGAGACTGGAGAAGAAGGCTCTTCAATGAACCAAGCCGAGTAGAAAGGGTTGGTGAAGGGCTTGTCAGTTTGAGTGACGTCAAAAGTTGTGGAGGAAGGGCTTGGGTGTAACAGGCGCGGAGATGATTGTCGAATTCACACAACGGTAGGTTCTCGACATGGAGCTTAGTCTCACCAAGGCGCTTGTGACTAAAATTTAGAACATCTGAAGGCAACCATATGCCAGCGGCATGTGAATCCCCAGCAACGAACCGCCACCTAGTAGGCCGACATGTTAGTATAAGTTAGACGCGGTAGAGTAATGAATAATACCTTATCGAGACGAGTCTCTGGATCCCAAGGAGGAGTCGAGTAATGCCCTCTGAGTCTAGATTACTGGGGACCACCACGTGGTTTGTATGAATAGAAATGTGGCGAAATGTGGTAGGATAACGGTGTTGGGCATCTGGTGCAACAAGACGTTCGTTCAAGATCAAGAGCTGATAGACGATAGGCGTCGCTATGGCATCGAACCTCCTTGAGGCAAGACGCACAGATTCCAGCGAGTGCGAGTCCACATCTCGAAGCTGGGGTGGCTGATTAGCGCCGCGTATATCTGGAACATCGCCATAAGCGGCAAGGGGCAAACGGAAACCCACCTGTTCAAATATGAGAGCGAGAAGCTCCGAACTGAGATATCCGAATGATAGATTCAACGCCGGGGTTGGTTTCAGAGAGGAGGCCATGCGGCGAGAAGCAATGGGAGGGTGCGAGGAGTAGAGGGAGAGGGAAGCCGAGGGGAAAGCCGAGGAGAGAGATGTGGAGGGGGACGGAAGCAAGAGATCCGTCGACGAGCGCATGGTTGGCAAGGGATTATGAGAAGAGAATAGAAAGAGAACATGCGAGGTCGTGAATCGGTGCAGGAGGGAGCGTGGTGGTGGGCTGGGTATGTATGTGAGGGTGTAAGTCTGCGGGGAGAGCAATCCGGAAGTGTGGGCTGGCTCTGACAGATGACACTAGGCTGGTTGGGGTGAAAGTAACGAAAGGACATCAGACGGTTATGATCGAGCTGAAGGCGGGTGGAATTGTGGCTCTGGCGTGGACACAGATCCGAGGAAGCGGAACGGCAGCAGGGAAGTCTAACCAGGGGAGTTAACTAGGGGAGTTAACCAGGGATGGAGAGGATGGAGAAGAAATGGCGTTGGGTCAGCAAAGAAGCCACTTGGTTGGGAGCATGCAGCTGCCTGGGACCGTCGAGCAGGTATATATGTCTCTCTATCGAGCATAACGGCACGGCTACGTCGTAGGTTGCATATAAGAAATGAGGAGGGAGCAGGGGTTGAGAGAGTTGGGCCGCTGTCAAAATTGAAAAACCCGGGGATATGTATCATGATATGAGAAGGCGGGCAGAGAGGTGTTGGAGGACGAGACAAGAGAGTGAGCGCAAGCAAGAGCGAGAGTGAGAATAAGCACAGGGAGATGCCAGGGAGTCAGAGCAATGCCAACGGATGGACAGGGGTATGGGGCTCTGGATGGGTAGTCATGGAGGATCCTGGACGGGGATGAAGGCAAGGAAGGGAACGTCGGTGGAGACTAGAGAAACAGAATTTAGAAAGGGCGGCAGTGGTGGAGATGGAATATGGCGACGCGAGAGGGTCGTCATGTTAAGCCATGTGGAGATGAGTGAGCGGCTTAAGAGATGGAAATCGGGTGGCAAGCGTGAGTTGCTGACTTGTGGAGAGGAACTAATGTAGAGCGACGGATTGTGGATGATGAAGCAGCCGGGGTGTTGCTTCGGGAAGGCAGGAAGGGAGCAGGAGGGTAGAAAGACGAGGAGACGACTCAGCTCCGTGGTGAAGAAGACAATGCTCATGGACGAATGGAGGGACGGCGGCAGAGACATGGTGGGTAAAACGACATCAACAGAGTACACCCCCTTGGGAGCGTGTGTGCGTGTGTGTCTGTGTAAAAGAGCAGGAGACAAAACAAGGATAATAATGACTTATCCAAAGGGCGGAAACTCATAAGCCAAACCTCACGACGAAAGAGGTCATGGGATGGATGTATCGATGAAACTTGGCGAGCCAAGTGCTGGCATGTCGTTGAATATCCAGTGTGTCCTGCATCTAGACTCCAAGACGGGGTCATCCATCGGCGGGGGTCGAGAAAAAGAAATAATAAGACGCCAATGATCCTCGTATCCGATCCGACGTGAGCGAGCGTGAGACTGTGCGGGTTGGTGTCTGGATCGATGGGCCGATGGAGCGCACGCATCGGCAGAAATGCGTGTCTATGTGTGTCCGTGTGCGATTTGCTGTTGCATCTTTGACTCTCGCTCGGCAAAGCACAAAGCACAAACCACACACGGGCAAGAAAAAGCTAGCGACGGACGGGCGTCGTGGTGCTACGCGCTGCAGAATGGGCCGCAAAATGGCGGTTGGGCACCGTCGTACACACAGCGGTTGCAATGTCATACACGGCACCGTCGAATGTCGACATGAGGGCATGCCTCATCTCCCATCGCGAATCTGATATGTTCGCAAGAATGTCCCGAAACAGGCAACTGGGTCCAGCCACGTTCGGGGGACCGTTCGCCCCTCCTTCGGCTCCCTTAGCATCATAGCGTGGCCTCGGGAACCAATCGCCGGTAGGAGACGGCGCCGCGAAACCGGGCGGCGGCGTGAAAGCGTGATGCAAGCAAGACTCCGTCCCGTCGTTGCAAGTCCGCTGGCCATCCATGTCGTCCCATCATGCATTTGCCATGTCACGTCCACGTCCGTTATGCCTTGCCGAGGTGAGTCTGGAACATGCTCGACTTTTCATAGCGTCTGTGGAGTCGTCGACTCGCGAGACAGCCACCCGATGCAAGTCGCAACACGGTGTACATATATAGAGGCCGTTGGGGCGAGAACGGGTTGTCGTAGTCGCGGGTTGCGAGAGGCTGAAGAACAGTTGGCATTTCGCACTTTCGTAGTTACCCACCACTCGCGATGCTAGTCGTAGTTGGGATTTGCTTGTTCGCTCGCTGCTGATGCATCTTTTAAGATGGCCGCGCTTCCCCTGTTTGCTGCGAGACGGGATGATGCCTGTTCTGTCGCATCGTTGTTCATGCTGCTGTTATCAACGTTCCTGGATGCTGATACTGATGCTGTTATTTCTGGTTTTTGCTGCGACTCCGTTGAAGGACCTAAATATGCCTAACCTAATTGTGGACTGGCCTCAGGCTGTCGACTAGCGGGGCTAGAAGTTGGAAGGAAGCCATCGCCTGACCTGCCTGACCTGACGTTCATCCCGATTTTCCTCATCCCTGGTCATTTTGAGGCAAGTGCCGTATTTTGCATCGGACTGACCACCTGCATAGAGCCTGTCCGCCTTTCTTTGCTTCTGCCTGCACCTTCCAAATGTTGCAAGTATCGTCATATTTACCGACTTGGGCTAGTTCCATCGCCCACCCGCCCCTCCTTTGCTGACGGAACTACCAATCACTTAAGTTAACCTCGCTCACTTTTGCTGCCTTTGGTTAAGGCACTATCCATCGCTGCCAACTAACACGCGCCTCGACTTGACTTCACCACCAACTGCGCTGTTTACTTTGTGACATTGTCCGCTTCTTAACCTCCCAAACTCTATTGCGTACTCTCCGCTTGTATTGCTCTGAGCCTCGGTTTGGTTTGCCCTGAGATGGACTATTTCGCACGTCCCCATGGACCCATACGTCTGCAGCTAACACCACTGCTACTAAGCGACTACACTTGTGGGCTTCCAACAAATCGAGATGCCCTTCGTCTTACATCCCTACCGCCTTCATCTGCTCGAGGTCTTGCTAATGTCGTGCTACCCGCCCACTCAGCACAGCAGTATGGAGATTTCGTGCCCCTTACAGCTCTGGAATTCGCGCTCATGGTAAAGGCCTGCTTGCCATGAATGCCGTCGCCGCTAGCGGGTGAGGATGCAGGATGTGACCTTACCTTGCATCTAGCTGTACAAGCTACTGCAAGGAGCTGTGGCAAAGAGGCATCGAGTATCATCGGCTATAAGTGCCTTCAAATCACTGCCGTCAGATATTCCGCAAAGCGAAAACGAACCTCATCTATAAGGGCTAGTTACAGAGTGATATTGAAACAGCCCCGGACCCCTGCCACAGTCCCTACCGATCCCGACGCTCTGGCATTACACCAGTCTTCCGTCTTCACACGTATTCTCCAACTTAGCGCTTCCCGAGGTGCGTGTCCGCTCTCCGCTCTAGCAGTTCTCGTCTCGCGCACTTCTGCTTGGTTTCGTTTCGTTTCGTTTCGCCCCCTCGGGGTTTCGTCTCAGAAGCCTGTGGTACATCCACGGTCGTGTCTTGCTCCAGCCTTGTTACGGCCGATCAGATAAATAAACAAACCAATGCCTCGCTCCATGTGAAACTCGAGGTCATCGTGACCTTGACATTGCCTCGTGCAGCTGGTATAACTTGAGCCTCGCCCGAGTCCCTTGCTCCCTGTCTCCCGAAGCTCGTGGGTGACGAACACTCCCAAGTCCAGCCCGCTGGATCATGAGCCACACTAATGGCCACCGCAGACCTGCCCTTACAACGTCAAGCCCTCCGCGCCTTGTCTCGGCCGGGTGCGACTATATCCCTGCTGTGATCTCACAGCGTCCCAGCCACTACTGTGCCTGTCTGCACACGTCCTTGGGGGATGCATCCAGGGATCGGAGGCAAGGGGAGCACACTACTACTTCGAGCGAGGCGAGCGGCGAAGCCTTCCCTAGATCGTACCTGTGCTCCGAGAAGCACTGCATGCTCAAGGTAAGGCGCGGACGCAGGACCATCAACTATCCAACCCGGTGTTGGCTTGCGGAGGCATCACTTGCGAATGGTTCCTGGAGATGGCTGAGGGTGGGATGTTCTTAGCCATTCGCAGAACGAGAGTCACAATACAATACAAGTTAAAGAAGAACGCTATGGGGATCCGTCCTTTCGCCATGCCAGCCACCCATACTATGCTTATACTGTGCGAGCCTTTCCATCCAACGGATATGCAACCATATCCCCGACACATTCAAGCTATTTCCCCCTGACCTGGGTCAAGGACAAGCTGACAATCAGCGGTAAGCTTCAACTACGAAAGCCGTTTGGCCCCGTAGGCCGCTTCATCTTCTGACACCTCTTCCTACCGTGCTACTTTTCGTGCTCTAGTATCTGTACATGGGCTTGGGCGGTGCATCGTAGAGGTCGTCATCATCCGACACGTCTCCTGTTCGTCGCGCGGGTGCTCGTGGCTCAGTCGACTCGGAGGGCGCGGCACCGTGCATGGCCACCTTTCCGACGGCGCTGTCCTGGCGGTTTCGGTAGCTGTCGGTGGTGTTGAAGCCTGGGTGGAATGGCTCGGAGAAGTCGCCGTTGCTTGGACCCGCGTGACTGGACGAACCGACTGCGTGGGAGTCTCGGAAGGGATCATCAAAGTGATCTGGCGAGGGAGAGCTAGGGAGCGGCCTGAAGGAGTCGGAGGCGGAGACGGAGGATGGGATACCCGGCGGCGGCCCGAGAGGTGGGGGGTAGCTGTCCGTTTCCTTGCCTTTGCCGTTGCCGTTGCCGTTGCCGGTTGGGCTATAGTGGCGTTCGGGCAAAGGAGGGTTGTGAGAGTCAGACTCGGACGACCGCTGGTCATTGAGGATCTCGGCATCAGATCCGTTAGACTGGGCGATGGTGATGGGAGTGCCGGAGTCGGTGCGCTGGCCGAGGCCAAGGTGCTTGCGGGAGTTGAGGACGGAGCGCTTATGCTGATTGAGAGCCGTCTGCAGCAGTTCATTGGTGTCGATGAGGTTCTCCATGGTCTCGTTGTCCGGGGTGGGGTTCTCAGAGACCATGTAGCCCTGGATGCTGCGTGAGGCGCTTTGGCAGCGGTCAGCGAACTCCTTGATAAGGTCGTTGTCGAGCATCTCGGTTGGGGGCGTGTTCATGACGACCTGCTCCAGCAGCTTGGCTGATGTGCGAGCCTCCTCGAGGCGGCTGGCCAGCTCCAGGGCGTCGGGCAGGCGCTTGTTGGTGTGGCTCCGGGCGAAGTAGTTTTGTGAATGGGGGTTATACGGAGCTTGGGCTTCGCTGACAGGCGGAGCCGTCGTTCCTGGTGCTTGACCCTGAAGGAGTTCATATGTTAGTGAACCACGGCAAGACTCAAAGGGTGCGCCGATGAGTGGACAAGTGGACATACCCCATTCGTGGTGAAGGCCTTCTCTTTCTCCTTCTTCCACATGGATATAAGCAAAGTCAGGTTCTCGTCATCCATCTTTGTGTGCTCCAG
The DNA here is from genome assembly GCA_003385265.1 of Neonectria hederae. NCBI lineage: Eukaryota > Fungi > Ascomycota > Sordariomycetes > Hypocreales > Nectriaceae > Neonectria > Neonectria hederae. Next base: position 22,843 of record QGQB01000308.1, read on the forward strand.
GTCGTCGAGCGTCTCCATGAGAAGCTGTCGCACGCTGGGGTCGCGTGCACCCTTGAGCAGCTGGCGTGTGTTGTCGACGAACTTCTGGTCGAAGTTTCTCGTAAAGGTCGGGCCCGGGTTGTCGGCCAATATGCGCAAGAGCATGATGGCGTTGTACTGCCATGATGGCCGCGAGTTGTAGTCCTTGGACATGTACTTGCGGATGATGCGCGCGCACTCAGCAGCGGCGCCAGGGGAGGATTCGGCGGCATCGACGATCGGGGGGAGGAAGAGGACTTCATCGGTCTGTGACGGATGCGCAAGCGACTGGTTAGCAAAGGCTGGTCGAGAAAGGTCCCTGGGGGATCGCTCACCTGCGCTTTTCCTCCAGACTCGCAAAACGCTTTCTAAAGCCGATGTTAGCGCCGACGGACAGAACGGAGACAAGACACCCGTGACGTTCGACGGACGGACACATACCACGCTGTTGTGGGCGGTGATTTCGGGAGTCGAGGCGGGCGTAGTGCCGGCGATACCGTCGGGGCTGCCTGCAACATCAATCGTCAGCGGCTGTCTTGACCGTTGTGGGGAGGTTTCGGGCAGCGCGTACGATTAGACACATTACTGGCCTTCTTCCGAATGCTGCCGAAGACCTTGTTCACGCTGAGTCCCTTCATGGACTTCATGGCTGCTGCTTCAGCGGTCGCGCCACCGACAGCAGGCTGCGAGCGGGATGGTCGAGCGTGAGGGATGGGAGAGCGGCTGGAGGAACGTAGGATCGCCAAGTAGCGAAGATAACGACGGCGGCAACAAGCAGCGAGGCGGGCGAGGCGGGCGAGGTTGAGGAGAGATGAGCGGATACGGAGAGGGGAAGCGGAAATGGCGACGGTGTGTGGTGTTCGTGAAACGGAAGCGGTCCCTCGATCGGTCTGGTATTCGTAACTGTGTTGGTTGGGACGACTGTTCACTGATTGGAGCGCTGGTGTCTGGGATAAGCAGACGGCCAGGTTGCCAAGGTCCTTGATGATCCCTGGTGATGAGAAGGAGTCGGGCTGTGCTAGAGATGCTGTGCTGTAAGAGGCTACAGTGAAAAAAGGGCTTCTATAAGAGAAGAAAGGCCCCGCGTCCGGAGCTGAAAGAAACCCAACCAACGGTCCGTGAATCCCTGAAACAGACTTTTTTTTTCACTCGACTTTATTTGGTGTGTTGGGGTTCTCCGAAGCCACGCTCGAGCTGTTCCCGTTCCCGCGAAGCGGTGGAAGAGTGAGTCGCAAGACCGTGAATGCTCTCGTTCGGACCAATAAGCCCCGTGCGTCACCGTCACCGTCTAGGTAGGTCAGTTCAGTTTGGGCAGCGCGCGTTGCCTAGCGGGGGAGCAGCAACAGGGGGGCGGGTAGGTAGTTAGGTAGACGGATAACTAAGTAATCGAAAGGGCTGAGCGACTGAAAATAAAATAGAGTGCCACGAAGGGTTGAGGGGAGGGAGGTTTTGGGAAATAAAAAGAACAAAGGAGACTGAATAGGCCTCCAAGTAGATAGATTGAGCCCAGAGATCCGGGGTCAGCCAGAGTCCAAAGGAAGCGGGCTACTGGTTGGCGCAAGCGATTCCGACCGTCGGCAAGAGTGAGCAGCTTAGACAAGCGCAAGTAAACGCCAGTGCAACTGCGAGTTTGGTTCCCTGTCGAATTTGACAACGTCGGAATGGGGTGCTCAACCGAGTTGCTTGCATGAGCCAGGTACCTCGTGATTGTATTATAAGGCAGGTCTTCGTACGAATATTCGTCTCTGGACACAGTGAGTCGTGCCCGTCACGGTGTATTCGTACCAAGTATGCACATGGTCCCCTTGCACAGCCTCACCACCCTACGCAATCAACCCCTCCCCAAAACCTTGGTATCTTTTCTGACAAACAAACTTGCGATCAACTAGACTAATGGATGTGCCACATACATGACGCCACGCCCATCGAGAAGAACGCGTGTCTTTAAGGTGGGCACTTAGGATGGGCACGAGGGCTTTGAGTCATGCATAGACCGGCTATTATCGCAATATCCCACAGCAAGTCGCTAGCTTGCCTCTTCTTGATGCCGTTTCTGCATAGAAACACTTCAAGGCCCGGGCCGACGACGTCGACCGTTGGAAACACCCTAGAACCACCCAAAGAGCCCCTCGTGAGACATCCACGATGCGTCCTGCCCCTCAACCAATCATCCCTCAACACCAGAATAATCAGAGCACTTGACCGCTGTGCAAAATATCTTCAACGTACACGGGCATGACACCCAGTCTATCAGTTCTTTGCTAGTCACTTAGTCTTCATCCTCAGCCTCCTCGTCCTCGTCATCATCGTCGTCCTCGTCTTCCGATTCCGGTGTAATTCCCTCCACAATCAGGTTGCCAGATCTTCCAATCTTCTCTCCCATCGTCGTCGTCCGACTAGGCTCGTAGACCATCCGTGGGAGAATCGATGCGATTCGGAACTTGAACTCGTGCTCGTAGTCTTCGGGTTTTTCTACATCGGCCTCCTCATCCTCGCCCTCGTCCTCCTGCTGTAGAATGTCGTAGCACTCCACAAACGCATAGAGCTCTTCCAGGGACGTGTCTTGCGCGAACCGCCTAACGATTCGGCCAATGCCGGACTCTTCAGGCATCTTCAACGCGACCCGCACAACAGTCTTATCGCTGACCACAGGCTCGGGTAGGATCGTCGTAGCTCTCCACGCTCGCCACTGCTGTCGCTTCTCCTCCAACTTCCTTGCCGCCTCCGCCTCCTCCCGAGCCTTCTTTTCTGCCGCCTCGGCCGCTGCCACAGCCTCCCTCTTCTGACGCGCACGTTCTCGGTCAATGGCCAATGATCGCTCATAGGCTGAGTCTTGCTCTGTCCGGAGACTCCTTGTCACTTCTTGCACGGTTCGTTCTGCCCGAACTCCATCCAGGTCTGATCCGTACTTCTCAATCGCTGCTCTTATCTCTGAGAGGTACGTGGCGGGGGGCAAAGGCCCAACAAGTCGCTTCACGATCCCCATACGGGTACTGCCTTCTTTGGGAGTAAGGCAAACTAAGGCCGAAAAGGGAAACTTTGTGCAGTTGTACTCCGTAGCAACCTGGTAGGATTCCGAGTCCAGAACATTGCCGCCCCAGAGTACAATATTGTTGGCAGGGTCCTTGACAAAGTCCACCACTTCCTGCGAGAGGAGGGTTTCCTTGACAAAGGACTCGGTGTCGTCGTGCTCGGGGGACATGAGGACGACCAACATGAATTTGAGTTCCTTCTTGGCCAGATCGTGCGCCTGGGCTACACCACCCTCGAAGAATGGTAGCTCATTTTCTCCGTACTCCTCCTCAAACTCTCGTTTGAACCTCGCGGCCGTGTCTCGGGGCATGAGTGGCCTTCGGCCGTTGGTACCCCTGAAACCCGTCGAGATCCTGCTGGTAACTGCACGTGGACGGATAGATGCGGGTAGGAATGATAGCGCATAGACAAGTGTCCGCAGCAGGGTCGAGGCTGCCCTCCATCCCCATCCAAAAGGAGCAAGGAGAAGTCCGAGGAGCCATGGCGATCGTCCCGTCACTGGGGACTGGGGCACGATCCTAGGGGCGGGGTCGGTACGCTGTCGTTGCGATATTCGGCGTGGTTGCGCGGCAGCGGCGAATAAACTTTCTTGGAGGTTTTCATGTCGTGCTGATTCTCGAGGAATGTCTTGTGCCGCCAGTGCCTGGGCTACTGGATCAGGAGCTTCGCCATCGAAGAACTTGGCAATCGCGATCTAAGTAATCATTGTTAGCAATAGTTGGTAGGCGGCACGAGGCGCCAGGGTCGAGAGGGGTCATTAAATCCATACCTGGACATTCCACTCTGACCGTCGCAGCAGCGGAATAGCTTCGTTGGGTTCCTGGTTTGTGACTTGGGTGTACTGGTTCAGAGCGTCCTGTTGGCTTGTGGACAGCTGTCCCAAGTCAAACTCACCCTCGGCCATACTTCTGAGCTCGGAACCTACGGCCCCCCGGGTTCGATAGTGACAATGCTCGCTCGCGGGAAATTCTTCGGTCGAATCCTGACTTTACGTGATCGTCCGCGTGGTTGTCGGGGATGAAATTTAGGGCTGTTTCGACGGAGGATGGTGCAACCTTTAATAGCTGTGACGAATGAACCGAGGATGTGCTGTGTTGGAGGATATTCTATACGCTCCCCGCTTGTGGCACCCTGATGGGTAAAAGTGAATAAATTACGGATTGTTTCCTGAGTGTAGAATATGGTAGAATTGGGTGTTTGTTGGGTTGAACTCTCTGTCTTTACCATGAGGTAATGCAGATAGTTCCTGCGGATGGTTGCCTCGGAAGCAGTGACGATTGGCGTTGGTGGAGCACTAGAGCGCGTTGTCAAGAGAGCTGTCGAATGTCAGGCGCCTGTAGAAACCCTGATTGATGAATAAACCCAGAGTATTCGTCTATCCAGGTCGGGGCGTAGCTCGTGTATGTGTGTACGCAGTATGGAGTACTGGCAAACCGGAGACGTGGGAGAGAGAGAGAGAGAGGTGGGAGGGAGAGTGGGGATGACTAGAACGCGGGGTGAGGCTTGTAGTATCACAGATCCCCTCGTGGAAGAAGGCCGGATGAATGATGTTTGTGGCGGTTAGAATGCTTTCCCTATGAACCTCAGGGATGTTCGATGTTGATGAGTAACACGTAACACCAGCCCCAGAGAGGATCCCCCAGTGCTGCATGGAACTGGTGCGACAACGAAACAGAAAGGGACAATGAATAGGTGATGCAATTAAGAGAAGCGCATATAAATGCATGGGCAACGCTTGCTGGCGTCATTGGTGCTGGCGGGGGATGCCAAGTACCCATCATGTACTCTGGCATACAAACGAGCCAGTAAAGTACCTGCTTGGGGAGTTGGCGCGTAGTGATTCTTAGTTGACCCATCGGCCCCCATTTTCCCTCGCGACTCTGAGTCTCGCCCGCCCAACCCTCCCGCGACTTCCTCCCCCACCGACTGACCTACATCCCTACTACAAACATCCTTCGCAGCGGCTACAAAGGTCGCTTGTTGAGGGCGACGCCTTCGCCTTCACCGTCGCCTTTCCCTTTGCCTCTTGGGCCTGACGACGCCTCTCCCTCCTTCGCGTGTTGTGGCTGCTTCGACCAGCCCACTAATACCCCCCCCGCTTCTCCCGTAATCCATGGGCGGCCGGTCGCCTCGATCAATTGAGCCATGGGAAATGCTTGCCAGAGTCAAGTGCGTGCTGTTCCCCCATCCCTCCACGCCCAGCACTCGCGATCCGCCTCTATCCCTTCGCTTGCGCCTCGCCGACCCGTTTCCTCTTACCGACCTGCTAACAATGCTGGCAGACGTCGTAAACTCGGCCAAGGGGGCGGCAACATCCTCAACATCTCATACTGACCATGGCGACGTCGCGATATCCGCCGGCCGATCTACGCCGCCAGATCGGGTCTCCAAGGCCCAAGGGACGCGGTATGTGAAGCAACTCGCACATTTACGTCTCCTCCGCTGCCATTGTCCCTAAGCTGACTTGGGCCCAAGAAAACAAAGATACTCTCTGCCGAAACGTCCTCATCTATGGCCATTGCCGATACGAAGATCAGGGCTGCGCATTCAGCCATGATCAGAACAAAACAAACTCCAACCAAGAAACGTAGGTCATGATTCTTTTCGTCCCTCTACCAAGAACCATGCCCCGGCGTTCTCAAAGAGATCCTCTCGACTTTGCCCTGGTCGAATGGCAAGCCCAACCATCATGATCCTTGCCCAATCAACTTCCACGGTAGTGAGAACTTCGCTTTCGTCGGCAAAATAGTCGCTCTTGGTGATTTGATTCTATCTCGAAGCCTGCTTGAGGCGCCGACATCGGCAAGGGCGTCATAACAAGTTTGAGGGGGTTCTTTGATGTCGCCTGATGTGGCTCTGCATGGGCCGACCTTCTCGCCTCCATATGGGATACGCCATCTTTGCCGCCCTACATGGACACGTTCAACCATGTTCTGAATGCCGCCCTGGTCGGGAGTTGTGATTTCGAAGCGTCCAGGTGTTATTCTCACATCCAAGGCCGTTACTCCCGCGGATCTAAGATGCGACTCCTCCATCCGGAAGCGGTATCGGAGTGACGCATCTCTGTGAACGCGATTAATGCTCAATCTATACTGCGACTAACAAACCGATGTGTTTAGATCAAAGAAGGCCTTAAATGTCGAATCACCTTCATTTACCCCCGCAAACCTAGGGAAGAAACCTACCTTCTCTTCTCAAGCCGCAAGCGCCCCGGCCTTCACTCCACGCGGCTTAAGCGGTACGAGTCTCCTGGTGTTCATTCTATGGCTTCTTGCTAATCGCATGAATAAGCAGCCGGAACCCCAACCCTATCTCAAGACAATGACACTGTTGGCTTTAACCCTGCCACCATCCGCGAATTCACCCCTACATTCGAACTCAACTCATCGGTACGGCGTGACATTCCCAGCTTCTAGTTATATTGCTAATTGATCCAGACAACCACGAATGGCTCTTCCCAAGATGGCCCTGTCTCCTTCGACCCCTTCTCCATGTCCTCCGTTACCCAGGCCCTATCCACTCCTCAATATAACCCTTATGCCGATGACCATGGCGGACTGGGCGGCCATGGATCCAGCTACTTCCAGGCACAGGGAGCATTTCCCACATCTCTCCAGCCTCTCCAACATCACCTATATGCCCCTGTAGGCCCCTATCGGGAGGACTTGATGCCGTATCATCGCACGACACACGACTTCTTCCTAGCCGAGAAGCTCCGGGAGGAGTATCAGAAGAAGGCAGAAGCATCACTACAAGTCATGCCTAACTCTCAGCTACCCCAGCTAGATAATTACCACTCACTCGTCGCCCTGGATACTACCCACAGGAAGAACGCCAATGTCTTTGGGTACCCTAGTTGGGTATACAAGGCTACGTCGACCAAGACGGGGAATCTGTACTGCCTGCGGAGGCTCGAAGGATACCGTCTAACGAACGAGCACGCCATCAGGTTGGTTAAGGAGTGGCGCCGAGTCGACAACGGGGGGGTGGTGACGATTCTGGATGCCTTTACAACCAGGGCCTTTGGAGACAGTTCTCTCATTTTCGTCCAGAACTACCACCCTCTCTCCAAAACTCTTGCTGAGCTACATTTGTCACCGAACCCGGCCCATGGCAGCCGCTTTCAACAGAAGACGCCCATCTCCGAGACGGTCGTATGGGGATACATAACCCAGATTGCAAATGCACTCAAGGCCATCCATTCACTTAATCTAGCAGCACGTTGCATTGACCCGAGCAAAATCATACTGACGGACAAGAACCGGATCCGGCTCAGCGCATGCTCAATCCTCGACGTAGTTCAATTTGACAATCGACGCTCCGTCCTAGAGCTACAGCAAGAGGATTTCGTACTATTTGGTCGACTGCTGCTGTGCTTAACGACCACCACATTACCCACACACCTCACCAATCTCAAGATGTCGTTAGAGCAAATGAGCCGAACGTACTCGGTGGAGCTAAGGGATACGATCCTTTGGCTCCTCACGCCTCAACCACCACCAGCTCAGAAGGGGATTGACGAGTTCATCCGAGGGATCGCTGGGCGAATCGTCGCCACGATGGATCAGAGCCTACACGCAACTGATGCACTCAACTCGAGTCTATATCGAGAGTTGGAGAATGGGAGAATCGCCAGGTTGATGATGAAACTGGGTGCGGTCAACGAACGACAGGAATTCGATGGTGACCGGGCATGGTCAGAAAACGGCGAGCGATACATGCTCAAGTTATTCCGAGATTACGTCTTTCACCAAGTGGACAGCAACGGCAACCCTGGCTTAGACATGGGCCACATGATACGGTGTCTGAACAAACTGGATGCCGGGACAGATGAGAGGATCTGCCTAACGAGCCGAGACGAACAGACCAGCTTCCTCGTAAGCTATAAGGAGCTAAAGAAGCAGTTGGGCAATGCGTTTGGCGAGCTCGTCAAAGGCAATAAGCAAGGACGGAGCTTTTAGGAAAGTGGGCAATTGCTGCTCGTGGCCCACCCACGGATACACAAAGGGAGCATGAGAGGGAAGCACTCCGCGAGGGGGAAGCACTCCACGAGGGGGAAGCATCTCATTAGGGGGAAGCATTTCATGAGGGGAGGGAACTTCATGAGGAGGCACTTGATGAGGACACTGTAGATTTCCCTTTGAAGACAGCACTGTCGACAACTTGGCTAGAGGACAGGGATTTTGATTATCTAGGATCTGAGGGGTCTTTCTGTCTGGCTGATGATGGCGCAATTGACCCTTTCTGAGGGTATATTTGCGGACTTGTTAGCACAGTTGGGGGATGACAGGTCAGGCGTTGGGCCAGCGTTGATGTTGGTCCTATGGGATCTCATAATGTGTCCGAGAGTTTATGTTTAGGAGGATTGAGCGAGACGAGACGAGACGTGTAGCAGCGAGATGATACTAGTACTTTGGCTTTATGATATTTTGCCTTGATTCAACAGACGACAGGACAGTACTCTATGCGATGCTGTATAGCCGACTAACTGCTCCTAGATTGTGTCATGTGTCGGTGAAGCCGCAGGAATAGATGCAGCTATGAGGTGAAGAGGGCCACAGGGCTTTTGTTTCCACACGTCTGAAGGTGTCGCAACAATAGATGGGGTCTTGATGAGGAAAAGCCTGGGCATACATAGCCTATGGCTCAATGTCCGCCTGTCGCACACGCAGCATGCCACGGCAACGGCCAGCAGGTTGGTGGGCCTGTCACTCTCCTCCCCGGATTTCCACGGAATCAAAAATGGCGTTCGGTATTCAATCATCATCGGCCTGGATGAAGGGGTTGGCGATCTCCTCGCTGCCGTCGACGGGGCTGACGAGGACGAGGAGGGTGCCTCGGACGACGACGAGGCCGAGCGAGCGGGTTGATTCGTTTCCTTCGTCGTCTATAGCGCTGTTAGCGAGGCGTGTCCCTGCACATTCCTGGGAGATGTGGTGTGCGACTCACCTCGGACTACTTCATGGACATCATCGAGGACGAGGTTCATGAGGGCGTCGTAGCCCTTCAGCGTGCCCTTGACTACAATGGCGGAGCCGTTAGCATGTGTCGTCACTCATGCGTGGAATATGCGCGCTGTATACCCTCGCGGCCGCCGTTGAACTTGACGGTGATCTGCTTGTCCATGTACTTGGCCAGATCGAGGATATTCTCCTTCTTGGGACGCTCGCGCTCGCCGGACTGGTTGCCGGCGCCGGCGCCGCCTCCGCGACCGCCGCCCCTACCGCCCCGGAAGTTTCCTCCTCCATGGCCGCCTCCGCCGCGGGCGCCTCGGTGAGCGGGTCTATCGGACATGGCGCATGTGTATTCGGGGGGGAGGTGGTTTAGGGTTGGTTTGTTTGCGGGAGCTTGGGTTTGAGGTGTCGATTTGGTGATGGCGGGTTTGGTGGGGTTGGTGGGCGTGTGATTGCCGGATTGGGTTGGAGGCGGGTGCCTGGCTTGCGGGGGTTTAGTGCAAGGAATGTGGTTATTTGAGAGAGATGCGGTGTGTATCTCTCAAGGTGCCTGGTTTAGACGCTTCAGACATGGCGCGTACTTCGTACGACCAGCCTAACAAGTAGTACATGCCCGTAAGAAGTACTTGGAAAATTTTGATGAACCTATTATTACGGCTCTCAATGTTCCGAATTGATCTATACATGTAAAATATTAAACAGATTATGAAAGACTCGTAGGGGCCATACGTGGCTGGTGTTGGGACTTGGAAGGGAGTGGGTAGCATTTGGCGGCAATCGTTCACACCAACCAACGACCAAGCGCGCGGCATGGAGCACAAACCGGACTCCGACTGGCGAGAGAAACAAGGACAGCCGGGTTACTTATGTACAAAATAGCATCTATGACTTCATATTATGTGGGAAAGAGTGCAATGTCAACTGCAGCTGCCATTCATTCCATCCTTCCATCCGGACCGGTGCCGGCCGGCCTGAGATGCAGCACAGCCTCCCTCGTCTGGGCTCTCTGGGGGCGACACGAGGAACGGATGCAGCACAGTTATCTAAGCAAGCAGCTTCACAGGTAGACTAGGAAGTAGGTATATTTAGCGGACGTTCCAGAAAAAATGAAGGCATGATGAACTGCGTCGTTGCAGGTGACCTGCTTACTACCTTAGTCTACTCGTTCGTAGATCTTCGTTATGTGCGTCCGCTGCTGCTGGTGCTGATGATGCTGCTACTGACTGACCGCATGGAGCTGGAGGTCTTGCTCGTTCATAAACGGCCATGGCTTGTGGCTCTACTTACGTATGTATGTATGTATGCGTCGATTAAATACCTTCAGACTAGCCCTTCCATTAACCTGTTCAGTCTCGTTTCTTTTATTTTCCGTCTTTCCCAAGTCATTCTAGGGAACGGGCAGGTTACTCAACTGGGCATCATTCCGATTCCTGTCCGCCGTTCCGTCTTGGCCTGTTCTGCTTCGTCTCGCTTCGTTCCTGCTTAATTCTTGCCCCCCCACTTCGGCTCGGTACTTTCTGTGCTCTTCTTGTTTCTTGACCTCACCTCTTCGTCGGTCCATTTATTTCCTCTTTTAACCTTGCTTTCCCTCGCACCGCCGTCTTGGTCTTTGCGTTGACACTTGGACAGCCACGTTTGTGGGCGAGTCAGTGACCGATTTACTGCTCCTAAGAGCCAGCTAAGTCGCGACCGTTACGTTGGAGGAAGCGGTGTTCGACATCCTCCTCGTCGGCTCGCAGGCCAGGACAGGGCGGACATCCAATCCATCTCCAGACTCAGATTCAACAGAGACTCTACAGCTTCGCCATGCATCTCCAATAGCGTCACTGGTGGCCCTTTTACCATCCTCGTCTTCCACCACCACCACCACCACCACCACCTCCTCCTCCTCCTCCTCCTCCTCCTCCTCTCCCCTTCGCCTCT